>ML824684.1:0-24359 GCA_009831015.1 Picea engelmannii | reverse complement strand
TCATATTTACATCAAACACTATTGGGTCCATTACCCAAACCTTTGTGCTACGGGTCTTTCTTCAAGGGTTGACATCAATGACAACCAACCTTAATCAACAGACCTCTCAAGGATACATTCACCAACTCAACATCTTGTATTGTCTCACCAATGGTTGTTAGTTGATCTCGGATATGAGTAATCTTCATAACGCAAGTGAAAATTGTTTGTTCACCGTTCATCCTCATAATCTGAAGTTGATGCTTCAAGTGTAGCATCCTACTATTATTATTGTTTTTGTATAGACCTACCAAAGAATCATACATATCCTTGGGAGTTTCTTTCTCGATAATGTGAGGAATCAAGTGGTCCTTCACAAAACCTAGAAATACCTTCTTTTCCTTCACTTCCTTCTTCTTGTGAGTTTCCAACTCATGTCGATCGGTAGGAGTTGCAACCACACTCTCAACATATTCCTTGAGGTCATTCTCTTCCAATAGAAGGAGAATATGTGCCTTCCAAGCATGGAATCTTATTTCCCCTTCCACCCTATCCTAAAGCTTCAATTTATTCACCATCTTGACATGCCCAGAACAATAACAAGTACAACCCTATTCCATTGTTGTAGCCAACAATGTGTTTCAAGATGATCCCCTTCTCTTCAAATCCCAATCTATGATACCATGTCAATTTTCGCATGCAACTCTATGTGACTAATTTTTATATCTAAGAAATTTCTTCCTAGTGAACCAACAATAACACCCTAGTTGTTATCAATGAACAATACTACACTAAAAATTATTGACTGAAAACATATGCAACGGAAACACAAAAGATCATAGATGAATCATCAACACATATGAAACACAATTTTAGTTTTGCAATATTGTTATCATCAGAAATCCTAATGGAAAAACCATCCCTCCAAACCAATACAATATCATCAAAATCTGAGGACAATCTTGTCCTCCAAGGTCACCAAAACTGAGAACAACCTTGTTCTCCAATAACCATACAAATCAAAAAACCAAACCTCAACAATATCCAGAAAATATTCTCTAGCCACAAATATGTTGCAGACCACCTGTACAACTTGTTGAGGTCACCTGACGTCATCCTCTATAGACTTGTCCCTACCCATAAGAGCTTGTATGGTTGTACATGATTTTTCCTACAACAACCCGCGTACATATGTGATTGTTCACACTACAACCCACATACATGAAAAACATTATACAGACACTTTGTACAACTCACTCCACTTCGTACAATATCTTCCTTTTGAGGTTTCCTCTCTCTCCCCCATGTGTGGTGTGCCTTTCCCTTCCAAGAACATAAAATAGAGATTCCTGAAAATTATATTAGATTTTATCCCCTAGCAAAATTTCTCTTTATTGAAATCACCAAGCCTCCTAGAACAAGTGCAGACCCACTTATGATATATCCATTATGCACAATGATGATCTAATGTCACAATGACATCTCTCCTTTATATAGGAGTCCAATGAGTGATTTTAGGATCCCTTCATAAACTTAAAAATTAATTAGAATATTGTAATCCTATTTGTGGGTGTGGCACCCCCACACAAGCCCACAAAGCCCATAAACTTTCCCATGAGGCCCTAGCTTCATTTCTAGGCCGATTTCACTGAAACGAAAATAAAAAATGGTGCCAACAAAAATTCTCACATGCATGGAACCTTGGCCTCTATTGATAATACCTCCTGAAGCTACAAAAAATCAACAAATATGTATTCAGTTCCAAACAACAACCTCATGAGGATATGAATCCCCCCTGCATTTTTATAGAGGTGGTACTCCTCTTTTAATTCTTTAAAGATTTATCTTAAATATATTGGGATGATGATATGAAAAAGGAGAGAATGCTAAATAAAAAAACTCCAAATATTTATCACTCAAATAAATAAAAATATTGTTGAGTGAAAATGTAATACATACACCAAATAATTCCTGAGAAATGGACCAGGAATATTCACTCTTAAAATATAATATTCGCAGAAATATAATGCAGAAATAACAATTACAGAAAAGATAAAATAAATCTCACATCCATTACAGTTTTCAATATTTTCGATCACATTCAAGGGAAAGAAAGAAGAATGTCCCACATATGAGATTACTTTAAAAGAGTCTTTTCATTAAAAGAAGGATAGAATATGATAGGAAAACTTTAAATATCCATTGCTCAAAACTCAAAGTTCATAAGATATTATTAAAGTTTTTCCCCGAAGTAGTTCTCTGGGATTTTTCAAAAAATAATATAGTCTTTGATAGTCCTAAAAATTAATGCATTATTCTAAAGTTGGAATGGGATTGGGCTCCCTTGGATCATAAAATAAATATGGTAACAAGGCTAGACCTGAAAGGAAGACAAACAAAAAATATCATAAAATTGGTTGTATTTTTCTTGAGACGGATAAAACACAATTGGATGACTTCTAAACAGGAAGTGAAATGAATTGGGAAGAATGTGATATGTGATGCAAGAGCATCGTATGCAGTCAAGCATGCATGGAGGCTAAGGACAACTGGAAAGTGCAACACGCATTTTTCACGTTTTGAGATGTTTCGAAAGTTTAAGGGAGCGGATATTAATGTAATAGTTAGGAAGATGGAGTACTTGCATTTATATCTTGGAGGTTGTAAACAGATCTTGAGTGATTTCTCTCATCTGTAAAACATTAAGGAATTTAAGCCCAGTTAATGAAAGTAGGTAGATTTGAATTGTAGATTAGACAGTTGAGAAGAACAGGAGGGAAAACGGATATAGACACCCTCGTCTTTGTATTATTGTATCATTAGCATAGCACAGAAGAGGAGAGTTGTAGAGAAGAACCCATGTACAGAGATTTGAATTAATATATGGAGCTTTGAATCAGACTCGTGGTGTTATGATGTTTTCTCTGTATACATGTTGAATGGTATGTTGATAGTTGTTTTATTCTCTCTGTTATGCATTTGTTTTAATACTGTGTGTATCTATGATTTCATGTTGAATGTTTGAAGTCTGAGAGAGAAAGAGAATGAGTTTCAATTATTTCTCTTCCTGAGTGAGAGTTCCTGCAAGGATTGCAGTGAAACGTCCACAAGGAGTGCGTTGACAAAGGTTCAAATTTTATCTCTAATAGCTCAGGAGGGATACTGTTGTTCTCATTCCAACAGAAGTGCAAGTGAAGCACAGAAGTCGTGCAAGGTGTGCACAAGCTAGTTGAAAGCTCATAACTTAACAACCCAGTGGAAAGTTGAAGGACTGCTTTTACAGGAGGTGCACAGAGTCAAGAAATCAAATACTTAGAAGTATTTGAAAGAGTGTCGCAAGGAGTGCGTGCAGGAGTCCCTTTAGAGACTCGAGTTTACAAGTAAAATCTCATAAGGGATAACACCTTTGAACACTTCAAAGGAGGACGAAGATTGAAATACTTTGAAGGGAGACAAGGGTCGAAGTCACCCAGCAGAAGTAAAGTTCATAAGGAAGAACCTTGGTTTATTTCGTAAAAGGTGTCCAATAGCAACGAGGGGTTGAAAATTCTCTGTGGAGAATTCGTGAAGTCACGAGAACCGTAGGATCCAGAAAAGTTGCAGGGTGGTTAGAGGCAAGTGGACTCATCACTCTAGGATCTAGAATCAACATGGACCATTGATCGTGCCTTGCACAAGCCATCAGATCATTTCGGCATTTCGGGGATCCTGACGAATAGGAGTTGAGCGCAGTGGAACGAAAGTCCCGAAATTGTGAGTTGCGATAGGAATTGATGTAGAGTTCGGATTTCGGTACTTCGGGTGTCGGGAAACGGAGAAGGCAGTGCTTTGGGAGCGAGAGTCTCGAAATTCGGGTAGAGTGACAGATGGCAAGGATCTGTGTCAGAGACAGAGGACATCGGAGAAGACAGGTAGCGCACTTGTCGCCAGATGGAGTCAAACTTCGTAGACTATTTCGGGGTTTCGTAGGTTGGAAAACTGGAAGTCTTGCATCAGGATTCATGAAATCGTGAAGTCTGAAGTTCTGAATCAGTGGAAGGTTCTATGAGAGGCCAGCCTTTGCTGAATACATTTTGGAGAATCGGCATTTCGGGTTTCGGCAAGTTCAGGAGCTGGAAACTTGACAATGGGAAGCGCGATATTACAAAACTCGAAAGCCCGAATTTGGAAGGACGTGAATTTGTTGTAGTCAAGGAGGCTTGGGTGGTGCCTAGTGTTTGATCATGTGGCCACACTCATAAGGACCTGTGGAGGAATACTACTATATGTGCGTGTGTGTCCCTATAAGGAACACAAAGAGTTAATCTAACTCAGGAGGGCAGATTTAGAATGATCCTGTGCGGACCTCGACCCAAGGGTTTGGGGGTCTATGTCAATTTTGGTATCAGAGCACAGAAAAAATTCTTTGCTTTCTTTAGCAGAGAGGAGAAAAGAGAAACATTTCTCAGCCATGCCGCCGAGAAGAAGAGACAGACCAATGCCTGATCCAGCAGTGGAAAGGGAAATGCGCGAATTACGTGCCAGGCTTGATGCCATGGAGACAGCACAGAGGCGCACAGTCGAAACTGAGGATATCAGTGAGGCTGACAGTGAAAATGAAGCTGGAAATGAAGGAGAAGAAGTAGCAGTCGAAGATGTTGCAGATGAACGCCTATTCAGGGTTGTTGCAAGGATAGGTACCAGAGCAAAAATGGAGATTCCCATGTATGAGAGAAACCTAGATGTTGAAGAGCTTCTAGACTGGATTAGAACTCTGAATAAATACTTAGACTATGAGGATGTCGAGGAAGACAAGAAGGTTAAACATGATGTCACAAGACTTAAAGGGCATGCAACATTATGGTGGGATGAACTGCAGGCTGACAGACGCTGCAAAGGCAAGCAGAAAATCAAAAGCTGGGATAGAATGGTTGCGAATATGAAAGCCAAATTCATACCCAAGGATTATCAAATCACTTTATTTTAGAGGATGCAGAATTTGAGACAGAATCTAATGTCAGTGAAAGAATACACTGAAGAATTCTACAAGATTAACATCAGAGTAGGTCATCAAGAAAGCGATGATGAAAAAGTTGCCAGGTACATGAATGGTCTGAGATATGACATCCAAAATGAGATGAGCATGATGATCATTCGAACTGTAGAAGATTCTTATCAGATGGCTCTGAAAGCTGAAGAGAAGCTGAGCCGAGAGCAAGGTCAAAGAGGTTGAGACAGAAGTCAAGCCAGAGGCAAAACAATTGCCCAAGACATAACTCAGAGACCTCAAGAAGAGGGAAAGAAACCTCAAACTCAGCATGAGAGAGGCAGAATCTCATAGAGAGGACAGTATGCTGATAAAAATACTTATCCTCGAGCTAGAGGAAGAGGAAGAGGCCAAGGAGGTGAAGTAAAATGTTTTGTCTATGGGAAAAACGAACATAAATCCTATGAGTGTCCAGATAGAAAGAAAGAAGGTGGTGAAACTCACATTGTCGAAGCACAAGGACAGAATGTTGAGGCAGAAGATGTTGAGGGCTGAAGATCCTTGATGATGAGGAAATTTCTCTTAATGCCAGAGAAAGAGGCAGAAAACCCAGCCCAAAAGAACAGTCTATTTCAGACTGCTTGCAAAAAAAAATATAGGGTATGCAAGGTCATCGTGGATAGTGGTAGCACAGACAATCTCATTTCTACAGAGATGGTAGAAAAGATGGGGCTGGAGACTATCGTACATTCAATCCCATACAAATTTTTGTGGCTACAAAAAGGACATCAGGTAAATGTCATTAAACAATGTTTAGTTGAATTTAAAATAGGAGGATATAAAGATGAAATATTATGTGATGTCATTCCCATGGATGTTTGTCATCTATTGCTGGGTAGACCATGGAAATATGACAGGAATGTAGTCCATGATGGGAGAAAGAACACATACACCATGGAGAAGAATGGGAGAACTCACATGTTGTTGCCAATTAAAGATAAAGAAGTAAAAACAGAGGTAAGCAACATTGTACTTATCATGAGTGGGAAGGAACTTCTTGAGGAGGTTAAAAAGAAGGAAGACACACAATTTGTTGGGTTAGGAAGCCTAGAATTGTTTTAACCAGTACAAGAGTGGATGATTTACCGGAGGAAATCCAGGAGTTGCTGGAAGAGTTTGTTGATATAGTAGTGGATGAACTACCTTGTTCATTACCACCGATCAGAAGTATAAGCCATCACATTGATCTTATACCTAGAGCCAGTTTACCAAACAAAGCAGTGTACAAGTTGACGCTGGAAGAGAATGAGGAAGTCAAGAGACAGGTCTAGGATTTAATGGACAGAGGATTGATTAGAGAGAGCTTGAGTCCATGCGCTATTCAGGGATGATTTTAGGGGCTAAATTTTGCTCATGGGCTAATTTTCCATGGTTTTTCAAAAAATGAGATTCGCTATTTTAAAAATGATTCGCCCAAATTCTATAGGATCACCTTAAAAATAGCCAAAATTTTATAAAAACTATATAAAATGCTTAGAAATTTGAATATTTTTACAAAAATATCGCCAAACATTTATAGTTGACATATGAAGGATTAGTAAGAATCGCCAAGGTTTCTACATTTTAAAATGAATTTCCATCATTAAAATCATCCCTGGCGCTATTCCAATAGTGCTCAGCCCAAAGAAATATGGAGGTTGGATAATGTGTATAGACTCAAGGGCAATCAACAAGATTACCATCAGATACATATTTCCATTACCAAGGATGGATGATTTGATGGATTGCTTGAGTGGAGCAAGATTGTTTTCAAAGATTGATTTGAAAAGAGGGTATCATCAAATTCGTATGAGAGAAGGTGATGAATGGAAGATAGCAATAAAGACGAATGAAGGGATGTATGAATGGCTTGTTATGCCATTTGGTTTAACAAATGCGCCTAGTAATTTCATGAGATTGATGAACGAAGTCCTGAAGGATTTCATTGGGAAATTTGTTATCGTATATCTTGATGACATATTGATTTTCAGTAAAATAGAAGCAAAGCATTTAAAGCATTTAGCTGCAGTAATGAAGAGGTTACATCAAGGGAAATTTTTGATAAATATGAAGAAGTCATCACTTATGAGGACATAACTCATCATTTATGATGACATAAATCATTTACTTGGGTTTTGTTATCTCTGCGAATGAGTTGAAGATGGATCTTGAAAAGGTAGAAGCGATTAAGAATTGGTCGTCGCCAAAAGGTGTGTTTGAAGTTCGAAGCTTCCATGGTTTAGCTAGTTTCTACAGGAAATTCATCTGAAATTTCAGTGGAATTAGTGCACCGATGATGGATACGGTGAAGAAAAGACATAAATCTTTTCATTGGACAAAGTAAGCAAAGAAGAGTTTCAATCTGTTGAAGAAGAAGATCACTGAGCAACCAATTTTGGTTTTGTCAGACTTTAGCAAGACATTTTAGGTCAAGTGTGACACAAGTGGGTTTGCAATTGGAGCAGTCTTGAGCCAAGACGATAGGTCGGTCGCATACTTCAGCGAGAAGTTGAATGAAGCAAAGATTAAATACTCAACATATGACAAAGAATTCTATGTTGTCATACAAGTGTTGAAAAAATGGAGACAATATTTGGTTCCTAAAGAGTTTGTTTTGTACAGTGATAATCACACTTTGCAATTCGTAACTCAGTAGGAGAAGTTGAAAAAAAAGCATGTTAAATGGGTTGAATACATGCAGAATTTTACTTTTGTAATTAAGCATATTTTTGGAACTGTTAACAAAGTTGTTGATGCTTTGAGCAAGAAATGTTTGTTGATGCAGGAATTCAGATTCAAAACTTTGAGTTTTGATAACCTCAAAGAAATGTACAAGGATGACCTAGATTTTAAGGAAGCATATGAGGCGTCTGAGAATCCAGTTCTCAGGGACAGAAGCTAATGGACCGAATATATGATCCAGGATGGATTATTATTCAGGGGCAATTAGTTATGTATTCCAAAATGCTCCTTGAGGGAGAACCTACTGAAGGAAAAACACAGTGGAGGATTGGTCGGACATTTCGTTCATGACAAAATGTTCTCAAAGTTGAATGGCGTTAAGAAATTTGTGGACAGGTGCAGATTTGTTAGCACACTAAAGGAAAAAGGCAGAACACAGGGTTATATCAACCATTACCCATACTAGAAAGGTCATGGGATGCAGTGAGCATGGATTTCATATTGGGACTGCCAAGGACACAAAGAGGATGTGACTCAATCTTTGTGGTGGTAGACAGATTTTCAAAGATGGAACATTTCATACCATGCCAGAAAACCAGCGACGCAACTCATATTGCGAACCTGTTTTTCAAAGAAGTCGTCAGACTTCACGGTTTGCCAAGGAGTATAATTTCAAATCGAGATACCAAGTTTGTGGGACATTTCTGGAGGACTATATGGAAGAATATAGGGACAAGTTTGTCTTTTAGCTCAGCTTAGCATCCTCAGATGAATGGGAAAACAGAAGTTGTGAATAGAAGCTTGGGATATTTACTGAGGAACCTAGTGACTAAACACCACAGTCAGTGGGATCATATTCTGCCACAGGCGGAATTTTCTTATAATGATTCGATCAATAGAATCATAGGGTAGAGTCCATTCCAAATTGTATATGGAATGCAACTAAGGGGAGTTTCTGAATTGAAAGATTCGGAACAAGCTGAATTCAGAAACGTTAGTGCAGAGGATTTTGCAGAAGCAATGAAGGAGCTTCACAACTGAGTTAAGGAGCGGTTGCAGAATTCAAATCAAGAGTATAAGCGTAGAGCAGATCAACACAGGCGAGAAATTCAATTTGAAGTTGGTGATCTTATTCTTGCACATCTGAGGAAGTAAAGGTTCCCAAGGGGAACATATAACAAACTGAAGATGAAAAAGATTGGACCATGCAGATTCATGAAGAAATTTGGGGAAAATGCATACGAGATTGAATTACCCAAGGGGATAGGAATTTCACCGATATTCAACATCTCATATTTGTACCCTTACAGAGATGAAGAAACAGGAACAGAGGATGAACAGACAGAGGTTCAGTGGACCAAACAAATGCCTATAGATGGAAAGCCACAGATGGAAACTATAATTGACAAGAGAGTCAGCAGGAAGACAAGGAGAAAAGAGTATTTTGAATACTTGGTCAGGTGGAAGGGACATCCAGTTGAAGATGCCAGCTAGGAAGATGAAGCAAAAATTCAGAAGCATGGACAGACCGTGCAAGAGCTCATGAACAGGAGTTCATGAAAATTTTCAAGCAAGGGAGTATGATGCAGGAGCATCGTAAGCAGTCAAGTGGGCGTGGAGGCAAAGGACAGTTGGAAAGCGCAACACGCATTTTTCACATTTTGAGTTATGTTTCAAAAGTTTAAAGGAGCGGATATTAATGTAATAGTTAGGAATATGGCATACTTGCATTTATATCTTGGAGGTTGTAAGCAGATCTTGAGCAATTTCTCTCATCTGTAAAACATTAAGGCATTTAATCCTAGTTAATGAAAGTAGGTAGATTTGAATTATAGATATGACAGTTGAGAAGAGCAGGAGGGAAAACGGATATAGACACCCTCGTCTTTGTATTATTGTATCATTAGCATAGCACAGAAGAGGAGAGATGTAGAGAAGAACCCATGTACAGAGCTTTGAATTAATATATGGAGCTTTGAATTAATATATGGAGCTTTGAATCAAACTCATGGTGTTATGATGTTTTATGTGTATACATGTTGAATGGTATGCTAATAATTGTTTTATTCTCTCTGTTATGCATTTGTTTTAATATTGTGTGTATCTATGATTTCATGTTGAATGTTTGAAGTTTGAGAGAGAAAGAGAATGAGTTTCAATTGTTTCTCTTCTTGAGTGAGAGTTCCTGCAAGGAGTGCAGTGAAACATTTGCAAGGAGTGCAGTGAAACGTCTGCAAGGAGTGCGTTGACGAAGGTTCAGAGTTTATCTCTGATAGCTCAGGAGGGATATTGTTGTTCTCATTCCAACAAAAGTGCAAGTGAATCATAGAAGTTGTGCAAGGTGTGCGCAGGCTAGTTGAAATCTTAGAACTTAATAACCCTGGGGAAAGTTGAAGGAATGTTGTTGCAGGAGGTGCACATTATCAAGAAATCAAATACTTAGAATTATTTGAAAGAGTTCTGCAAGGAGTGCGTGCAGGAGTCCCTTTAGAGACTCGAGTTTACAAGTAAAAGCTCAGAAGGGATAACACCTTTGAACACTTCAAAGGAGGACGAAGATTGAAATACTTCGAAGGGTGACGAGGCTCGAAGTCACCCAACAGAAGTAAATTTCATAAGGAATAACCTTGGTTTATTTCGCAAAAGTTGTCCAAGAGCAACGAGGGGTTGAAAATCTTTGTGGAGAATTCGTGAAGTCGTGAGAACCGCAGGATCCAGAAAAGTTGCAAGGTGGTTAGAGGAAAATGGACTCATCACTCTAGGATCCAGAATCAATGTGGACCATTGATCATGCCTTGCACAAGCCGTCAGATAATTTTATCATTTTGGGGATCCTGATGAACAGGAGTTGAGCGCAGTGGAATGAAAGTCCCGAAATCGCGAGTTGCGATAGGAATTGACATAGAGTTCGGGATTTCGGCACTTCAGGTGTCGGGAAACGGAGAAGGCAGTGCTTTGGGAGTGAGAGTCCAAAAATCTAGGCAGAGTGATAGGTGGCAAGGATCCTTTTCAGAGATAGAGGACAGTGGAGAAGATAGGTGGTGCACTTGTCGCCAGACGGAGTCAAACTTCGTAGACTATTTTGGGGTTTCGTAGGTTGGAAAACCGGATGTCTTGCATCAATATTCATGAAGTTCGAAGTTCTGAATCGACGAAAGGTTATGTGAGAAGCCAACCTTTGCTGAATACATTTAAGAGAATTGGCATTTCGGGTTTCGGCGGGTTCAGGAGCTGGAAACTCGACAATGGGAAGCACGATATTGCGAAACCCGAAAGCCCGAATTTGAAAGGGTGTGACTTTGTTGTAGTCAAGGAGGCTTGGGTGGTGCCTGATGTTTGATCACGT
Organism: Picea engelmannii; assembly: GCA_009831015.1. Classification (NCBI taxonomy): domain Eukaryota; kingdom Viridiplantae; phylum Streptophyta; class Pinopsida; order Pinales; family Pinaceae; genus Picea; species Picea engelmannii. Next base: position 13,347 of record ML824684.1, on the reverse strand, counting down.
GGGAACACTCATAAGGACCTATAGAGGAATACTATTATACGTGTGTGTGTGTGTCCTTGTAAGGAACACAAAGAGTCAATCCGGCTCAGGAGGGAAGATTTAGAACGATCTTGCATGGACCTTGACTCGAGGGTTTGGGGGTCTGCGTCAATATGTATTAATCATTGTGATGGTGTTCTCTCTCCTCTATTTTCTTGCATATGTTCCTTTTAAATTGTCTTGGATTGCAGTTTCATGACCCGTACCAATTGCTTCCACTTGATCCTCTTCAGTTATCTTGATTAAATCTTGGTTTAACCAATTTTCGATATATTCTCTCATGCAATGATTATTTCCTTTCTAAATTTGATATCAAATAGTGTACCTTCTAATTCTCTTAAGTCAATCCAAAAGTTGATGAGGTGTTTCCTCGATCTATTTGTTTTTATTAACATAGCTTACAAACCAACTTTCTACTTCATGTTCTGTATACTCGATCATACTATTGAATTTCTCTATTGATACCCCTTTTAATATTTCAAAGTTTTCTTCAAATTTCTCCCTTGTCATAAGTATGGAATTAAGAATTAATTTAGGGTATGGGACTTCTCCAGTAGTTCCTGATAGATCTAACTCAATCAATTTGAAATGCAATTCCCCTTTTTTGACACTTAGAGTGTCAACATCAGCCAATATTTCTTTTAAAATATTAATTATTTTAAGCCAACATGATTTCAAGTCCTTAATTCATGTAGAGGATGGTAAATCTTCCTTTTTTATTTTCATTTCACTCATTCCAAAAACTTTCAATACAAATGTGATAACAACATCCTTGTAGAAACCCTCATCATTATTGAGTTCGGCATGGAGGTACGCTCTCAAATTGGTAAGCCTTGATCCAAAAGAAACAAAAATTCTTGTCAAATCCCATGCCTCTAAGATAAGATACATTCTCTTTTTTTTTTTTCTCCTACATATTGTCTAACCGCAGAAAGCAGACTTGAGAACATGATTCTAGTGTTTTGTCATGACTTTTCCTAGGTTGAATCATGGTAATAGGACTTGAAAATATTGGGGGTGGAATTAAATCATACTCCAACTCTTTAACCTTTTATTTAATTATGGCATTTTCTTCTTCCATTTCATCCACTAAAATTTCTAGATCATCACCAGTAGCTCTATGAATCTTGGAATTTTTTTATGGTAAAAATCCTCTCAAATTGAATTCTGAATTTGTTTGTCCCTTAACCTTGTTTCCTTTTGAAATAACTCTTTATAAGACTAAGTTCTTGGAGTCTATGTCGAATAAATCATTTTGAAGTGTTAAGAATTCTTCTTCATAGAAAACGGGTTCTTGCATCGCCAACTCCGTCGTAATTTTTTTACTTTCCAGCATCCTTTTCTCTTCATCTGGAATTCTATGTCTTCGATATTCGCGTTCATTTCCATGTCCTCAACTGCATCATCATCATCAAGTATGAGATCACTTTATTCTTTTTTATTTTCCTGTCTTTTCCTCTTAATCGTGATCTTGTGAGGTCGTTATGTTGATGTTTGGACAACATCGGGAAGACATTCTCCTAGATTAATAATTAATAATATAATTAATAATTATTAAGTAATTTATATAATAAGTAATAATAATAATAAATAGTTATTTATTATCCAAGGGATGCATCCTTTCATGGATGGTGTGATCCATTATAGAGGACCAACTGGGGACGTTAGAGAGCATTAGGGGGCATGACCTCGTATGCTATGTGTGTCGGCATATCGAGAACTCAAATTTCTTGAAGACACATTGTGAGTGCTCAGTTCTCTATATTGTGCCGACGGTGATTGGTTGGTGAAGCGGATTGGGAAGGAGAAGTAGATATCTCATTAATCATAATACTCCCATGCAGTTAACCACTATGAAAACCGAGGACCTTCTTCGCTCTCTCGTTTTTTCACAACTTGGATTATTTACAAAGAGTTGAAGGAGCATTATACGACACTCAAATTTTCAGTTGTGTCTGTGTGGCAAGAGAGAACAAGGGTTCTAAGAATTCCTCTTAAGCATGTTGTCAGGATTATCTTCCCAGTGGACATGAAAAGGGTGTCCAAGGACAACGATTGTGATATTTGTTGGAACACTATACAGGATGTGGATTTTGTAAGCCTCTTACCATCGTGTAGTCACTAATTTCACCTAGATTTCATAGACCAATGGTTTCCATACCAAGATACTTGTCCCTTGCGCAAAGGTTCTACTCGTCATAATACCCATGGAATATCATAGAGGAGCATATTATCAATTATAAATTAACGAAATTGTACTATTGGTTTGTGGGTTTGGAAATTGTATCATTGCAGTAGACTATTTCATTCAGTATGGCTTTGCTAAAGAAGTGTTAATTCTCAGTGTTGAGTAGATCAAATCCTTTGTGTGTTAATATTTCTATATTTGAAAATTTTATGTGGTGGCCATGGTTTCCTACAAGACGAGGATATTGGACTTGCACAAATCTTAGACTATGTAATATGATCATTGATGGTTTGAGTCTCAGAGCAGGACTATGCCTTTGGACACATTGATTAATGGATTATCATTGAAGAAGGCATATGTGAGGTCAACACCAGATTATATATCCTTGGAATTAGCTGTGAGTATACAGTGCTTGTAGAATTGAGGGAAAGTCAGTGGTGACTTCCAAGTGGATCTACAATATCAATCATGCAACAAACAACAACATCGAAAAGTAAAAAATCATGGTTGGTGTGGCAATAGCCATTTTGGACCAGGGTTCTCATAGAAAAAGGGAGTTAGTTGGCTCATATAGAGAGGTAGGCATGGAGGACAAGACCTTCCAACATGATTTCAAGGAGAGGCATAGCCAGAAATGATGCGGAGAGACAGAAAGTCTCTAAGAGAAGTATACCTCCATGACTGGATCATACTAGATAGTAGAGGCAGTTCCAGTGTATGTAGAGGCACTTCTAGAGAGGGAGGCATTGCTAAATCTAGAGGGAGCATAGATTGAGTTACCTCTAGATAAGGAGGAAGAGTTACCTTCAATGTTATAGGGAAAAGAGACAAAGGAGGAGTCACCTCCATCTCTAGAGGGAGTGTTGATGTTTGAGACAACATCGTGAGACATTATCCCCAGAGGGTCTTGTGTGAACTAGTAGGGGGGAATGTAGACTTCATCCTAACATGCTTCATATGGTCAAATGAAGGAAATGAGACATTGGTTTCATGAGGAAACCTCAATATTTATTAGGGTACATTGGTTCCATGAGGGAACCTTGATGTATCCTAGAGATATTTGAGGCAGCATCATGAGACATTCTCCCCGGAGGGTCCTGTATGGACTAGTAGGATGGAATGTGGACTTCATCCTAACATGCTTAAGATGGTCAGATGAAGGAACCAAGACGTTGGTTTCATGAGGAAACCTTGATATTTATTGGGGGACATTGATTCCATGAGGGAACCTTGAAGTGTCCTAGAGATGTTTGAGGCAACATCATGAGACATTCTCCCAGGAGGGTCCTATATGGACTAGTAGGAGGGAATGTGGAATTCATCCTGACATGCTTCAAATGGTCATATGAAGGAACCAAGACATTGGTTTCATGAGGAAACCTCGATATATCTTATGAGACATTGGTTCCATGAGGGAACCTCGATATGTCTTAGACATGTGTTCCACGAGAGAAACACAACATGTCTAGTATGGACACATTTCATGAATGAATCGTAAGTTTGAATACTTCAGTATATTTGGGTGTCTAGTATACATTCATGTACCCAAAGAGAAAAGGACCAATCTATACCCTTCAAGTAGAAAGGGTACATTTTTGGGGTACAGTGAGTCTTCGAAGGCATACCAGATCTACATCCCTGGTCAAAGACAGATTGAGGTGAGAAGAGATGATACCTTTGAGGAGGAGGTAGCCTTTAGGAGATCTAGAATATCTCACATGGAGATTTATAGTGAGATATAGGAAGAGATGGTTCCTTCTCCCCCTCACCCTCCAGCAGTTCAGAGGGAGACAATTGATCCTATTGATCTCGTTGATCATGTAGCTCCAGTTGATGTTCCCATATATATTATAGTAGGTCGGAAGAGACCTACATGGGCTCGTCAGACTCTACAGGAGGCAGAAGGACATGTATCTCCTCATGGTACCTTTCAAGAGAGAAATATGCCTCATATATATTTGTGCTATGCCACAACTATGAGCCACATCATTGATTATGATCCTTCCTGTTATAAGGAGGCATCTAGTCAACCAGTATGGAGAGATACCATGATGGAGGAGTATCGGTCCATCATGAAGAATGATGTCTGGGATATTGTTTTGAGACATGAGGGGAATTTTGTAGTGACTTCCAAGTAGATCTATAAGATCAAACACATAGTTGATGGGAGCATCGAGAAGCACAAAACAAGATTTGTTGTTAGAGGATTCTCTCAGGTGGAGGGAATAGATTATGAGGAGAAATTTTCTCTTGTTGCTTGATACACTTCTATCTAGACAATTATATCCCTTGCAACATTCATGGGTTGGAGACTGCATCATATGGATGTGAAGACAACCTTTCTCAATAGAGAGATTGAGGAAGAAGTATACATTGAGTAGCCAGTTGGTTTCATGATACATGCGAAGGAGTCACATGTGTGTAGTTTGAAGAATTACATGTATGGACTCAAGCAGACACCTCGAGCTTGGTATGAAAGGATTGATGGACACCTGATGATTTTGGGCTTCAGCAAAAGTGTTGTTGATCCCAACTTGTACTACAAGGTTGTTAATTGTGAGTTCCTAATTTTGGTCCTCTACATTGACGATTTATTCCTCATCGATACAGAGAGCCTTATTGTTGAATGCAAGTATGTGTTGACCCCTGAGTTTGAGATGAAGGATCTTGGTATGATGCACCACTTATTGGGACTAGACGTGTGGCAGAGAACTGATGAGATCTTCCTAAGTCAGGAGAAGTACACAGTTGATATATTGAATAAGTTTGGGATGTTGAATTTTAATCCCATTGCTACACCAATGGTGACAAATATGAAGAAACTAAGCGTGTCTTATTCTAATTCTGACGAGATTGATCCGACCCTGTACAAGACAGTTGATTGGATCATTGATGTATCTAGTTAACACCAGACCAGATATTTTCTATGCAGTGAGTGCACTTAGCCAACTTATGAGTCAACCAAGAAAGACACATTGGATTGTTGTGAAGCATGTGTTGAGATGCCCATGAGGCATATTTGGACATGATCCAAGATATACTTCTAGTATTGACATGATATTGTAGGGATATACTGACTCTGATTGGGCAGGGAGCACAGTGGACAGGAAGAGCACCTACGGGTGTTTCTTCACTTTGGGATCTACCATGGTTTCCTAGTGTAGAAGAAAACAGACTTATGTGGCCTTGAGAATCACATAAGTAGAGTACATTGCATTAAGTGTGGATGTCCATGAAGAAGTGTGGCTTCGCAAGCTCCTTGCAGATTTATTTGGACATGTGTTGGATTCCATCGTTATTTTAAGACATGGTGTAGATGAAGGAAATACTAGTGTAGTACCTTCCTACATACGAGTAGGTTGTTGATGTTCTTACCAAACCCCTTACCAGGATGAAGTTCAAGTACTTCCATGAAAAACTTGGCGTGGCAGAGAATTCCTCCCTTGATGAGAGGGAGTGTTGATGTTTGCAGCTTCCTGAGACATTCTCTAAATCATACTCCTTTGTGACTGAGTTGAGTTGATATGTGAGGACACTTATCCGAGAAGGGATAAGTGGGTTTGGAATTATATCCCAAACATCCCTTATGGAGAGCACATGAGGACACGAGCCTTGTGGAGAGCACATGAGGACATGTCAAGGGATTTGACCTTGACATCACACATTATAGGGAGTTGACCCTAGTGTTTCTAGATGGATTAGCCTCTATAAGTCCACATGGGAGTGCCATGTGTGATATCCATTCTACAAATCATAATATTATCTGATTGAGTTGAGTTGATCTATGAGGAAACTTATCCAAGAAGGGATAAGTGGGTTTGGGATTATAGCCCAAACATCCCTTATGGAGAGCACATGAGGACATTTCAAGGGAGTTGAACTTGACATCACACACTATGGGGAGTTGACCCTAGTGTTTCTGGAGGGAGTATCCTATAGAATTCCACATGGGAGTGCCATGTGCGAAAAACATTTTGCTACAATGTACCGAGTAAGCATCAGGTGGACCTTATCTTAGATTGGGTTGTAGACCAAGGGAGACAGGATGCATTTATCAAAAAGGTGTACTTGTGGTAAATAGGCCCAAGCGTAGTCCTTCCTTGATCATGACAAGGAATAATATGGACTCGAGGTGTTTGAGGTGCATGATGCAGAATGTCTCCTTTGTTGATAGGGACTGTTGATGTTTGGAGAACATTGGGAATACATTCTCCTAGATTAATAATTAATAATTATATTATTAATTATTAAATAATATATATAATAAGTAATAATAATAATAAATAGTTATTTAGTATCCAAGGGACGCATCCTTTCATGGATGGTCATCATATGTTCTTTATATATGGAACACTCATCATTTTAATAATACATCGAATATCATATATATCATCTCATCGAAATTCAACACTTTCAAGACTCTTTTTCGGAGGATCATGGTCATCTACATCACTCTAATTTTCAATTACGGATTTCTTTTGTTCCTAAATCACAATTTGGGTATTTGGTTTTGGTGTTTCTCTTTTTTTAGAAGAACCTTGAGATCTTGTACTTCATTTATTAACAACCTTTATGTGTTATCTATCTGCTATGTTTGTGCTAACAATTGTTTCAATATCTCCAACCGAAACTCCTTTAGGGTTATTGTCATCTTCTTCTTCTTCTCCAAACAAATATGTGTTTTTATATGAAACACTAAAAGCAACTGAAGTCATATGATTCATAAAACATTGATGTGGGTCAAAAAATTTCATTTTATTCTCCAACTTTAAGTTGTACTGGTCAAACTTGACTACATATTCATTAATTTTTGAAGCATTTTTTACTCTGATTTCGCCAATTTTCTATGGCAATGAAATGGATTTCTTTTTCTTTATTTCATAGAAGAAATTGGCCCAAAATTTGTATTGTCTACATATTTCAATCACAAATGTTTTATTTGATACATAAAATGGAAAATAAATTGGGGCTTCTCTAGAAAAATAAACTATGATTATGTTGCAATGTTCATTTGATTTAAAACTTCCCCTTTTTATATAAAAAGGTTTCAGCATACAATGATAGTCTCGAAGTACCATTTCCAAATATGAATTTCTTGAAAGAAGAAGCAAATGCATCATAAACTTCGTAAAAATGGTACATTGATTTTTGTTTTCAAAGAGCAGGGTACCATGTGTGAACGGGGTCTAGATTGCAATTAACTTGTTTTTCTAAATGAAAACCTTCAAATACATGATAGTATGTGATTGAAAATATTAAATATGCAGACATAAAGAACTTCCTGTGCTTTCTAAAATTTGATAATTGGAATGATTTTTCAAAAGAGATGATTTTCAACCAATCGGAAATCACTTTTTCTTAGATAAAAATACAAAATATAGAGAGCCAAATAAGAAATTGTAGCAGTTGACTCTTGGTCAAGAACTATATCTAGGAGCCATGCCATTTCTTGATATGGTTTACTCAATTAACTGGCCTATATAATCGATAGGTCCTCTGGTATTTTTGTTGCGTCTTCTAGATACTACGGAAACAGTTCCCTACCTCAATTTCTATTTTTTAGAAATTCTTTAGTTTCATCAACCTTAAATTTCATGGTCAACTTAGGTAGTTTCAACATATTTTTGAAAGTATATGGCCCAAGAGAAATTGGATATTGTCCCTGCAATTGAATGATTCTTTGATTCTTTTTGTACTTATCTGTGCATCAATAAATGAGTTATGTAGCATTGAAAAATTTTGGGACACACCCTGCCTTAGAAATACATGATATCCAAATATCATCAATATTTATTTCTCGAGGTGGCAATGTAGAGTAATACTTATAAGCTCTTGATCAGTGATATTTTGGGTCTTCTCGTGTGAATGTACTCAGAGGATCGCGACATAAACTTTCTTTCCTCCTGGCCATCGTGATTTAGAGTTGGAAAATTATCTACAGTCTTTCTGATCATTAATACCAAAGTAACTCTTTTTATATAATAAACCTTGTAGCTCCTTTTTTGAAATAACACTTAAGGTGAATTTAATTTGAATTTATTGGGAATAGTCTCAAGAAAATCGTTATTAATAAAATTCATTTGGTAATTAACCACTTGTTGTCTCTGATAAGATTTGCATTTAATGTCACTTGGGGAACATACTGTGGAGACACGAAACGTCGAAGAAATGGATATAAAGGAAAGGAGTGGAGTAATTCCTATCCCACGGTAAGATCCAAAAATATGGATAAGTCTTGCAAAGCGAGCGGAGGAAAGAAAAGAATATTTTTAAAACTTGTGATATGATTTCGCCTCCACAGTAGAATGTTAAATCGATTAAGTATTCAAATGTTAAGAGAGAAGAATGAAATATTGACAAATGGTTAAGTATCATGAAGCGGACATATGAAGGCTCGGAAATGAAATGTATGAGTAATTCAAACCCACGGTAACAACACTTGAAAAATTTCGAGTATGGTGCGATATGAGGATCGCAGAACTATGGAGTGCATTTTGATGACGACAAAGCTTCATAATTGGATGAAAATGTGTGATCAACCTGTGAACTCGTCTTTCCATGAAAAACTCAAGAAATGACTAAGTTTTGGTGCAAAATGGATATGGTGGAGAGGAAAGGTGCATTTTGAATTACACGGAACTTGAAGAGAAGGCTTATGAACCTGCAAGCAATCAAAATTTTTCTAAGTGTGGGAAATGAGATGTACAAGAGAGAAAATTATAAAATACTTAGAGAAATTTAATATCAACAACTGGATCCAACTGTGGGATAGAAACCCCCTATGGGTTGATAAGAATCCATAATCTTGTTCATTGGGCATGGATTTGATATGAGAAAAGAGATTGGAAAATAAAAATATGTACATGAAAAGAAAATAAACTATGTACAGGTGATAGTAAGATCAATCAAGAGAAAAAAAATTTAAGATGTTGTCCATTGACTGGAAACATCTAAACTATTCCCTTCATATATCTGAGTAAATAAGAATTATATCCCATACTTTTTCAATCACATAAGGGCCAATCCACAATGCTTCAAATTTTGTATGCAGAGAAGATTCCTTCTTATCTTTGTTCCACAACAATACTAGTTGTCCTTTTTGAAAATATTTGGCTGAAGCACTTTGATCAAAATATCTCTTTACAAATTATCGTATTTGATTTGTCTTCCTCAAAGCCTCATTTTTTCGTTCCTCCATATGCATCAATTGATTATACCTTCTTTGTAAGGGATAAATTTCTTTTGTATCTTCATAATTTAAAGCATATGACAAAGCATTCAGTTCCAGATGAATTGGCATTTTAGCTTCTTTCCCATATACTAGTGTAAGGTGATAACTTAGTGCTATCTTTTGGTGTCATTTTACTGGCCCATAATGCATCTATTAACTCTGTATGTTAATTTCTTTGATTTACATCATGTGTTTTCTTAAGGATTTGGATCAATGTTTTGTTTGTAGATTCAGCTAAATCATTTCCTTGGGGATAAAAGTTTGCATATTGTCCCACTATAATACCAATTTCACCACAAAATTTGGTAAACTTTGACCCGATAAATATTTATCCATTTTATGTGATAAACTTCTATGGAACCCCAAATCTTGATAAAATATTCTCTTTAAGGAAATTTATGAGTTCTTCAAAATCAACCTTCTTGAGGGCTACAGCTTCTTGCCACTTTGTAAAATAGTATGTTGCAGTAAGAATATAAGAATGTTCTTTGTTGGACTTAGGATCAATTGGGCCAATGAATCATGTCCTCACTGTACAAAAGGTTCTTCAATTGTTATAGACTACAACGGTATTGTTGCTCTTTTGATTTTTCCAGAAAATCTTTGGCAAGAAATACACTTTCTGATCATTGCATATGAATCTTTACAAATGGTTGGTCAGCAATAGCCTGCTCTTGTATTTTTATGTGTTGCAGTTGTAGGTATAAAATTACCTTCACAAATGCCTTCATGAAATTCAACAAGCACCTTTTGGGATTTCATTGAATCAGTACATCTTAGCAGCATCCCATCAAAATTTCTTTGAAAAAGTACTTCAACAACAAGTACCTATTGGTTTTTCTTCATCTTTAATTCCCTTCTTTCTTTTGAAGACATGCCATTTGGGAATTGGCCAGATTTTGAATAGAAATGGATATCCGTATACTATTCTAACGTGGATGAATATGATCATGTTGAAATTGATATAACCCCATTTAGTGAATCTGTACATGTCATAAGTTTGCACAACCCTTGTCCTTTAACTGCTTTCAATGGTTTGATCTTGATGTCATATTATTGAATTTTTGCAAGCCACTTTTCCCATTTCCCTTCTCTCAATTGTTGATTAAGGAGCATTTTCACTAGATATGTTGAAACATATGTTATAACATGATATGAAAGGATGTAAGTTATAAAGTGTTCCACTACTTTAACCAAAGAAAAAGATTTCTTCTCTATTTTTGAATATCTCAACTCATAGTCATGTAAAGTTTTACTCATAAAACTTATTAGAAGTTATTATCCTTTGAGATTCCTTTGTGTTAAAATCAAAGCAATGGTCTCTTCTAAAGAAAAAACATATATGAAAAAATCTTGATCAAAATTTGGACTGACAAGGACTGGAGCTGAACTAATTGCATGCTTGATTTTAGTGAATTCACTTTGAATTTCTTGTGTCCATTCAAATTTTTATCCTTCTTCAACAAGACATTTGTTGGTTTAAAAATTGTGGCATAATCTGGGACAAATATCCTTACAAAGTTTATCTTGCCAAAAATTGATTGTACTCCTTTTCTTGAGGTTGGAGGGCTCAATTCATCGATAGCTTTGAATCTCTTTGGATCAATATAGATTCCTTATTTACTAACTATATGTCCCAAGATTTTTCCCTCTATAACTGCAAACAAACATTTCTTGGGATTCCTAGATATTCCATATAATATGCATCACTCAAATACTTGCCTTAAATGATCAATGTGTTTTTCTCTTACTCTAGAATGAATAATAAAATCGTCTTGATAATCGTCCATAAATTTTCCAATTAAATCTTTGAAGGTATGATCCATTTCCCTCTAAAAGGTGGCTCCAACATTTTTCAATCCAACGAGCATGCATACATATGCATATGTTTCCCAGGGTGTGATGAAATTAGTTTTAAGCATGTCTTCTTCTACAACAAGTACTGTATTATATCCAGAGAAACCATCCAAAATAGACATTAGAGTTGAATCAATCACTTGTTGCAGGAGCATCTCCATGTTAGGGAGGGGATAATTATATTTGATACTTTCCTTATTAAAATATCTAAAATCAACACAAAGATGAATCTCCCCACTTTTATTCCTTACTATAATAGGGTTCCAAATCCATTTTGAATGTCTAGTTGGAAAAATGATTTCAGCCTTCTTCAAATTTTCCAACTCGATTTTACCCGGGGTTTTAATTTAGGATTCACAATCCTCAATTTTTTTCTGATCAACTTTATTCCCTCTTTTAGTGGTATGATATGTTGAAATATTTATTTATCATATTCCTTCAATTCATCATATGTCCATGCAAAAACATCATAATATTATTTGAACAAATCAATGTATTGATCAAATTCTTTTTATGTACAACTAGTACCAAGATTTACATATTTCGGAGAATCTTGAGTGCCAATATTTATTTTTTGATTTTCCTGTACTTTCCTAACAGATGCTTCTTCTTTCAAGATAGGGCCTTTGATTTGGTCATCTCTTGTGAAAAGAGATTCAAAATTGATACAATCCTTTGTAAGAGATATATGACTTTGGTCTTCAGAGTTCTCTACAACATCACTTGTATCAACTAGAAATTCAGTCAACTCCTCATCATTCTCAAAAAATTGAAGATCATCTTGATTATCAGGAACTAAACGCATGAAAAAGCTTCCGAACTGGAATGTATTTTGGCTTTATGAATCATCAGGATTGAATAAAGATGCAACAATCTCTAGTGAGTCTACCTTTTGATTTATATCTCTTAGGATGAAGGAGATATTAAATGAACTGAAAGAATTCATGAGTTCATTTACACTTTTGGCATAAAATTTTAATTTCTCTTTTCTTAATCTTGTATTTATTTCTTATATGATTTATGACAAATTTTGAATCACCAATTATGATCAAGTGTTTAATTCTCATTTGAAGTGCAAGATTCATTCCATGTATCAATGTTTCATATGCAGCTTCATTATTTGTACAAGGAAATTGAATTGTATATATAATTGAATTGGGTATTTTAAAAGTGATCCCTACTCCACTTCCTTATTTGGATCAGGAACCATCAAAAGACGTCTTCCAAAATCCTTCAAAATAATTTTCTCTTTTTGTTTGAAATACTTGGCTACTCTGGATCAAGCACACCATACTTTCCAATTATGACATCAATATAGTCTTGCATTAATTCATTGTATTTTTTACTAAAAGAAACTAGCTTATAAGCTTCTCAAGGAACTTTCACCATTGTTTCATCTTTGTTTGGTAACATCATACATATTCCACCATTCATGATGCTCCAATTAGTGAGAACCAATATATTCCTTGAACTTCTCCATAACTTGGATTCAAGTCCACCACAATGATAGTGAAAACAGTCATAATATGGGGAGTTGCATATATCCAAGAACATAAATCTTTGATTTCCCCATATGTTGGGACCTTCCTTGAATCTATCGCATAGATGATTTCTCCAATTTCATAATACTCCGTGCATCCCATTCCTAGAGCTTCCATTACTGATAAGGCAATAATATTGTTGGTCGCTCCACTGTCAACCAAACAATTGTGTAATACTACATCATGATTTTCAATTGTGATGTAGAACAACGAGATCTTACCCGTAGGTTAAACTGCTGAGATATTTTGATGAAGCTTGGAATTTGTTGTAGTAGCCTCAATTCTTGTAGTTGGCTCATCCAAAATCTTGAGAATATTTTCTCTTTGTTGTGAGATTTTTACAACTTCCATGAATGGTAGAGTAATTCTCAACTTAGTTAAGTCATCAATTACATTATAATTCATCTATGGATGATTCTTGATTTGATTTGTAGTTTCTTTTTGTTTTGATGTTTCTAGAACATTTGTTTTGTTTTTCTCTTTTTCTTTTT
>ML824682.1:15142-82121 GCA_009831015.1 Picea engelmannii | reverse complement strand
AGTCTTGTGGCAGTAGAAGATTTGCATCTTGAACAGTTAGATGTAAAAACAACTTTTCTCCATGGGGATTTGGAGGAAGAGATTTATACGCAACAACCACAGGGGTATGAGGTCAAAGGGAAGGAGAATTTGGTATGCAGGTTGAAGAAGAGCTTGTATGGCCTAAAGCAAGCTCCAAGGTAGTGGTATCTGAAGTTTGACAGGTTTATGATAGAACAGGGTTATAGTAGATGTCATTCTGATCACTGTGTTTATTTTAAAAGGCTAGAAAATGGAAGCTATATTATGTTGCTATTTTATGTAGATGACATACTTGTTGCAGGGTCTAATGTGCAGGATATAAATATGCTCAAGAAGAAATTAGCCAATTCATTTGCGATGAAGGACTTGGGTGCTGTAAAGAAAATCCTTGGCATGAGAATAAAAAGAGACAGAAAAAATCGCAAATTGACATTGTCTTAGGGTGAGTACACAGAGAAGGCGTTGGAGAGGTTTAGAATGCAAAATACAAAACTAGTTAGTACACCTTTTTCCATCCATTTCAAATTAACTAAGGAAATGTGTCCCAAGACACATGAGGAGATAGAATACATGTCCAGGGTCCCTTATTCATCAACAGTTGGCAGCTTGATGTATGCAATGGTTTGCACAAAACCAGATATTGCACATGCAGTGGGAGTTGTGAGCAGGTATATGAACAATCCAGGTAAAGAACATTGCTAGACAGTAAAGGGGATTCTCAGGTATTTGAGAGGTACTGCTACTCATGCATTATGTTTTGGAGGTTCATACACTTTTCTACAGGGATATGTTGATTCAGATATGGCAGGTGATAAAGACATCAGGAGGAGCACCACAGGGTATGTTTTTACTATAGGTGGAACAACAGTAAGTTGGATTTCGAAATTGCAAAAGGTTGTTGCACTTTCAACAACAGAGGTAGACTATGTTGCTGCTACAGAGGCTAGTAAAGAGATGATTTGGTTACAGAGGTTTATGGAGGAATTGGGAAAGAAGCAGGAGAATAATAGGTTTTACTGTGACAATGAGAGTGCAATTCATCTTGCAAAGAACTCAACCTTCCATTCGAAGACTAAGCATATACAATTGAGGTACCACTTCATACAATCCGCCTTGGAAGATGGAAATTTCAAGTTGGAAAAGATACACACTAGCCAAAATCCTGCAGACATATTAATAAAGGGAGTAACCAGAGAGAAACTGAGTTCCTGCTCAGTTTTAGTTGGTCTTCAAGAATGAAGATAAAGATGAGAAATTTGCTAGGTCCAAGAAGGTTCAGAGTCCAACATATACAATAGTGGTGGAGTTATTGAGATCAGTCTCCAAGTAGTAGATTGTTGGTTGTGGAGCCTGATTATGTTCCTGATTCAGAGGTCCTTTCTTTCAGCTGTGTTTATACCCCATGAAGACTTTACACCCTAGAAGTATGTACACTCTTCCACGTGGGGGAGTGCAGAGGGGGGGTACCCCCTCTGTGGGGTCCGGGGGGTTTGGGGGCGAAGCCCTTGAAGGAAAATTTGCCTTGTAAATGTATATTGTAATTTCATTGTAAATCTGGACCGTTCATTATAAGGTCGCAGATCTAATGGTAGAAATTATGTTAGGGTTTTTTTCTCTAGAAGGCAGCCCTCTGTTATGAGGGAAATGTATTGTGGCTATGCATTATGGAGAGTATTGTATTCTGAGAGAGGAGACTGTGAGGAAAGAAGAGGAAGTTACAATGGATTTTGCTGTAGGTTGTATCCCTTCATTTGCTGGATAATAATAAAGGAAGGACCTGACAATTTCTCTGGCGGATGTAGCCCACACTGGGTGAACCACGTAAATCTGTGTCTCTCTTGTATTGTGTATCTTCTGTGTTTTGTTTACGCATTTGTTTTATTTTATTTCTCCGTGGTCCTATTTTTCTAACACTAAGGAGATCATGTCTCAAGGCCCACATGTAACAAACATGGAGTGTCGAGAGCCAGATTGACTAGCATAGCCTCATAGGGCCCCTTAGATTCATTGATGCACCACCATACATCACCAACAATAGAGGAATGTCCATCACACTAGCCTGACCCCAAATGACAACAAGTCTTGCTTCATTAGGTAATAAGTTCGATATCATGGTAAGTGTCACCCAAATAATTGAAGCACTTGAATATGTTGCAAATAATTATTTCTTGATTACAAAATGTTTTCTTGGAAATTATACTCTTTGCCTTATTTAACCTTGGTGGGTGTCATTTTGTCCTAGTAAGTTTGTCACCCTCGGGAATAGGGTGCTTCGTTGACTTAGGCTTAAGTGACATTTCCTATGTTTTTGTCTTAATTCATCGTTTAGCCATAAATTCTCCCTTATTTCTCCTCTCGTTCCTTGTTTGTGCCTGACTATAGTCCAAAGGAACAAATAGACTACTAAGTCACTCCCTGTTGGCCTACTCTTGCGAACGATACATCACATTTCCCAACCTACAACTTGCGCTATAATAGAGCCTAGGACTTACAGAGAAGCAAATCAAATGTCTGAGGTGTAACTATTTCAATTTTTTTTTAAATTCGAAACTAACATCTGAGCCATTTTCTATTTCTATTATTTTTTTTGTAAACTTCATGCATGAGAGATTGCAAGAAGAAGCCCTTTATATCCTTTTAAAACTATGAGAAATAAAAAAGGGTTCCATTGCAGTAGAAAAGGTTGATGAGCCAAGATCACTTACTATTGTAATATGATTAAATCGTTTGATAATAAACTTTTACATCCATGATAAGTGAAAAAAAAATACCAGTAGCCAAATCTCCTTCATGAACTTGAAATAAACAAGAAACTTGTGGTAATCAAGTTGGAAATTGGCGTGTTGTTGCTAAGCAAAATGTAAAACTTGTCAAACCAAGAATGGTGATTTGTCTAGGGATTGTAAGAACAATTTTAGATCTACTACCGATCATGAGTTTCCTGGGTTACTAGGAAACCAAAGAAGAGGTACAAAAGATGATCAAGGGTTGTACTTCAACCTCATGACCTCCGAATTATAACTCTTGATTCTCCATGGATTTAGACTTAATTTGTCATTGTCCTCAATATTGAATCCAATATGTGAATGAGAGCTTGATCTTTGAAGAAAAAAGATCGCAGTTATCGAGAACATTTTAAAAAACTCGGTTGTGAGGAGCATGTCTCTGGGAGAAAACATGGGTTAATTTCCAACACACGACATCCAATAATAATCAAACATCACTTTCCATGGAGAGCGAGCATTCATTCCAGAAATGATATTGCTTCATCAAGATTTTTTCTCAAAAATTTAACCAAGAACATCTCTCTTTTTCTTCATGTGACGACTGTCCAACGAACGAATTCTTCGCGTCGTCTGGCACTCTTATTTCTGTAGGAGGATTTTAATCACTAGTACTTCTACTTGCAACCCGTCATTAAATTCAATTCACCTCTTCCTGTGCCATTCTTCAAATGGAGGTTATTGAAATATCCCTGATCCAACTGATCTGGATATCTACCTTTGAACTACGGTTTTTGCTACTAAATTTGACACTCTGGGGGTTTCTGTCTGCGTTTGAGTTACTGTGTGAACATGCTTGGTGACTTTTTCATGTGGGTTCTAGTTTATTATGTGTTTATAAATATAAGACAATGCATGCGAAATATGGATAACACAACTTACTGATATATATATGATGCTGAAAAAGAAGGAAATACAATGATAACTGGAAGCATATATAATCGTCAGTTAGATCTCACAGATCGCCACTAGAATACAAAATAATTGATAAGAAATACCCGTGATTAGAAGAATGGGTGTTGGTCTGCACATGCATGGATAGATCGAAAAAAAAACAGTCTGGCAACTCATAGTAACTGATGTAGAATCTAGAAAACTTGCCCTGATGGTGATACCTGTCGAAATGAGCTGGAAACTGTCTCAAAAGATGTGCCCTAGTCTCTATACTGATCCTGATGACTGTCGGACTAAATATCCGATCTCTGAAGCTCTGGATGTCACCCCTTGGGGGTTTTCACACCTCCTGGGCTCAATGAGTGTGCCCTTGTGATTCCAGTGGAGGAATTTGATTATGTATATCTCAAAATGATCGTCCCGGTCTCCTCTGTAATGGATCTGAAGGGATTCCTCAGATCTGCCCCAGAATGTCCCTTGGAACCCCAAATGTGTTTGATCTAGAGTTGTGCCATAAATGACTATTTTCTTCTTTCTAGTATACTCCACCATCGAAAACGGACGACAAGTGGCTCAATAGGTGCGCCCTGGCTAGCTCTCTAATGGGTCAGAAGGAATCGACCAAATATGAACAATCTCAAGCGACTGCACAAACCCTCTCTCTAAAACTTGCGCCCTCACTAGCTGAGTTGCACAATCAATGAACTGGACACTATAATGCATGGTGAAATATCTGCATGGTATCTCTGATAGGGTAGGGTGTGTCTCTCAACACCGAAACCAATCAATGGTGGTGGTTTCCTCCAAAAATCCACAAAACAACAAGGGATTCGATTTCTTCCTCCTCTGCAAATATCTCAACATCAAATCATAACCTAATTCTGAATTAGGTTGCTTTACCCTTCCTTTATAGCTTCCCAAAACCCTAATTCGTTTTTGACCTTTTCCCTCCAAGTGAATTTTACTTTATTTTATTATTCCTTGATTAAATCACTTCATTAATTAATTAACCATTTTACCTCTAAAAAGTGATTTATCCATCCTTATGGCTTCTCCGACCACTGAAAGTCACTTCTCATCATCTTATCCTGTAATTCTCTTCTTCTCGATTCTGATGAGCTATTATACTAAGAGGTTTCTCCAAGTAATATGCCCATTATGACCTTCTTAGTGAATTTAATTAAGATATGACCCATAATAACTCAAAATTACGGAAATTGTCGGAATACGACGGAACCAAAGCCAAGATGTGTGAAATGGATCCCGATGATGAACGATGCAAGTCAGGCCTAATAAAACCCTAAATATCTACCGAAATCTCTATCACCCCTGTCTGGCTACTCTGGTAGGCATAACACTTTGTAATGTTATAATGTCCCCAAATGGGGACATTACAGTCCTCCTTCCCGAAATATTGCTTGTCCTCAAGCAATAACTAAATCCAACTACATATGATACCGAGGTCCCATATCCACCTGTGTGACACAAGGTAGAATCCCCTCAAGATGTGGCCTCTCCAAGTGCTCACCATGCATGAGACCTACATGCTCATGATGAGTAGAATGATCAATGGCCAAAGAATCTCAGTCAACTCTCTGAGCAACCACTCTACTCGAAACTCAACTCCAACAAACACTGAACTACCAAGCACTCCAATCCCTAGATCCCATATCAGAATGTGAACTCCAATGCCTCGTGAAATATAGTCCTGTAACATATCAATACCTTGAGTCTCCTGCAAATAACACATGGTCTCAACCTAAAATGAGTCTGTCCTCCAAGACCGTACCAAACCCAACACGTCCTCCACCAAATGAACATGTTGTTGCCATAGTGAGGTACTACAAGACCTCAACGAATCACCAAAAAGTGATGTGCTCTCCTCAATACTGAAGCTCACTAGAAAGTCAAAGTGACTTCCCCCTGTAAAGATCCACTCATCTCCATCAGTCAATGAAATTCCTAGCCCTGTAATCCCAGGGTCCCATGCTAGCCTCTAACAGGGACCATCACACATGCGCTGCACTAATCTGATCATGAATGTCTGCTCAAAATATACATACTGGATCCCCCACTCCTGATTCCTCATGCTGAAATACCTGTGAAAAATGGGCCTGCTGTCAAGAATCTGAACCTGTAAAGGTATCTCTGTGGAATCATCATCTTCCCAACCACCTCCATACTCGATCATGAGTATCAATAGGGAGAACTTGTCTCACCACATAGAACAAGTCCCTGCAAGCCCTCTCAAAACCATCCAAGAGTGAAGTATGTTGCTCTCTAGCGCGACCTGGGCCATCATAAGATGAAACAACCCACTAACCAAATGGACTCCTAGATCCCATGGAAAAATTGGAAGTTCATCACTTCTAATCCCCACTAACTACTCATGTGTCATACTGATGACTGTTGGAAGCTCTCCATCCTCATCCCAATGGGAATATGAATCTGTGTCACCGTCAGAGATATCTGCTATCCCACAACCTAATATGCTCACCATCATGCCCACGGTCTCAACCATCTATCTCTGATGCTCCACCCCTATCCTGCTGTATGCAATAAAGACACTCCTGTTAGGTAGTCTCAGCCTACCAACTCTCCATGTCCCCTACCACTGTCTATCTCCCCCTATGCTATTGTTAATGATGAAAGTATTGGGAAAAGATAACAGAAACATCTGTAACTGACTGTAGGACTAGAAAGTATCATATGCTTTGGTCAATCCACAGGATTGGACCAAAAACTCATCCACTAGCACCCATGGTGAATAATCTTCTAAACTCCAACTATCAGATACAACAATAGATAACTCCACAAAATGTTGGTCAATCACTCTCCCTCCATCATCACTTAGATAGCTGCTGCTACTGTGAAGGTGATCTCCCAGAACTATGTGTTGCTGCAAGGGAGAGGAATCTCCATGCTCCACTAAGTGTGTCTCCTCCCTGCAATCCAATGCGTCCCCATGAACCCCACTGTACATCTCTCTCATCATCATATGTCCAAAGGTGTACTATTGGATCAACCTCTATGTGGATATCAACCAATCTTAGAACAAAAATGAAAGTGTCCTCGTAATTTCCCCTGGCTTTGGAATCCTCATGTGTATGTGTATGATTGATTGTCTCAGAACTACCCATGAATGGTGGCCCCTGTGACACCCGGTCATCCTCCAACAATATAACTGAGAAACATATCCGACTCTCTGCCAAGATAGATATAATGTATCTCTGACCAATCTCCTCAAGGATCTCATCTAATATGGACTCTGATTCTTGAAGGGTTGTCTGTGTGCCTTCCAAGAATCCTCGCATGCTCACCAACTCATGAGTGAGTTGGTCCACCTTGTTAGAAAAACAAGACCGCGGAGCAATAAAATAAAGCAAATGCAGAAACAAAACACAGAAGACACACAATACAAGAGAGACACAGATTTACGTGGTTCACCCAGTGTGGGCTACGTCCACCAGAGAAATTGCCAGGTCCTTCCTTTATTATTATCCAGCAAATGAAGGGATACAACCTACAGCAAAACCCGCTGTAACTTCCTCTTCTTTCTCTCATAGTCTCCTCTCTCAGAATACAATATTCACAATCCACAATAGCTGCAATACATTTCCCTCATAAAAGAGGGTTGCCTTCTAGGGAAAAAAACCTAACATAATCTCTACCGTTAGATCTGCGACCTTATAATGAACGGTCCAGATTTACAATGAAATTACAATATACTTTTACAAGGCAATTTTTGCTTCGGGGGCTTCGCCCCCGAACCCCCATCCGGGGATGCTGCCCCCGAACCCCCGCTGGGGGCCTGCTTGCCCCCAGACCCCCCAGCCGGGGGGATGGACCCCGCAGAGGGGGTACCCCCCCTCTGCACTCCCCTGCGTGGAAGAGTGTACATACTTCTGGGGTGTAAATACTTCATGGAGTATAAACACGGCTGAAAGCAATGACCTCTGAATCAGGAAGATAATCAGGCTCCACAACCAACACACCTGCAACTCCTGCTCCCTCAGGTCCTTGCGATACATATCACCAACCTCCAATAGGTAATCTTTGTCCATCAACAACTGCTGGTAGTCATCCCTCATCATAGTTACTCTTTCCCTGAGAGTATGAAATTCATCCATGGAAAATCCCCCATCTGAAATATCATGTGCCATCGATGCCCTCCAACAATAATTTGCCACCAATGCATGTGTATCATCCATGCATCTAGTGGCTTCCATGATCATGTCCTCACTGAATCTCAATTGTCCCACCCAGTGTCGTGACTCCTGATCACAGTCCCACTGAGGTTCTACCACATGCCCCTCACTGCTAGTGTCAACAATGGAATCCTCAACAATGCACTCCTCAAAAGATAAGGTACTAAACTGCCCACTATCCACTATGCTACTGAGTCCTCATGTATGCTACTACACACCATCACCAACTGCAACCCCAATATTAATCACAATGTACCCTGTATGGATAGCTATACCCTCCTATGCACTCACCCTACTAATATCATATGCGCCTGGATCCCATACAGATGCGTCTAGACACGTGTTATGGTCATCCCGACCAATAAGAAGTGCATCCTCATCACTATAGATCGATATTGGGAGTAAGTGTCCCAACAAGATGTTAGTATCCACAACCTATTCCATCAATGGAATCTCCAATAGTGGTGACTCACTCTCGTCATATTGATAGGTATGTGTAAGGTCAACTAACTCCAAGCCATACCTCTCCGCCTGGGTCTGCAGATCCATATGTTCCTTGTGTACAATACCTACACAAAGCTCCTCTACCATATTAGGAATGCCATTGATATCCTCATGTGTCTTGGCTAGCATAGGTGATTGAGAAGATGAAAAATGTGGATCGCTCATCATAGGAAGTTCATCAACCTCCATACATGACTTCTTGAAAGCCACATCTACACCCAAGGGTTGGTCATCCAACCACCTAATCTCATCACGTCCAAGTGCCAACACATATGAATCCTTACCAGTGTCATCACTATGTTGAAGTGTTGAATTCTCAACATTGACTGGTAGGGAAGATGAAGAACATGCGCTATCATCCTGTCCATCCAACTATCCCTTAGATGCCTAGGAGTCACTAGCCTCATCTGACTGCTCTAAATAGGAATCTATGGTTGCATTCTCATGCACCTCTTCATCCTCACTGTCATAGTGTACCTCAACAATGGGAACCTTCCCCTTCTTGTCCCCTGATAGTTGGGGTTCATACCACTCATGATGTTTGATGGTGAAAAAATCCTTGAATGACATGTCTACATGAAATTCCATACCAAGCTCCTGATACTGTCTCAAACAATTTGCAAACTCCTAATCATGTCCTTTCTGTCTTGTTTGTTGCCTATTTGAACCACTAGGCCCTCTTACGGCATTGGAACATATAGTGCTCATGCTATGCTGGAACATATGTGCACTAAGGTTCATCTACTGTATGGCAGTCAACAGGTCTCTCTATCCCCTAGCTAGGTCATTCAACATAGCCTGTGTACTATCAAAATGTATCTCGGGGTCTTTCCCCCTTCCCTCGGGTGTCTCACGCATATCACCCATAGTCCCCTCTATATCGACCTTTGTGTCTAAATTGATATGCTCTCTATCATCTATCTGTGGCTCTGTATCTGGTTGAGTGCGGAAGGGGGTGTAATCCCTTTGGTTTCTATCTCTCCTATCTCTGCTATGACCTCTACGGTACTGAATTTACTCATCCCCAATATGTCCTCGATCCTTTGGGTATTCTTCACCTATTCCCAGAATCATGGGGTCATGAGAAGCACTTCTTCATAGGCTGGCAAGAAGAAGGCTTTGATATCACTGAAATATCCCTGATCCAGCTGATCTGGATATCTACCTCTGAACTACGGTTTTTTCTACTGAATCTGATACTCTGGGGGTTTTTGACTGCGTTTGAGTTATGTGGGTTCCAGTTTATTATGTGTTTAGAAATATAAGACAATGCATGAAAAACATGGATAACATAGCTCACTGATATATATATATATATAATGCTGACAAAGCAGGAAATAC
The DNA here is from genome assembly GCA_009831015.1 of Picea engelmannii. Taxonomy (NCBI): domain Eukaryota; kingdom Viridiplantae; phylum Streptophyta; class Pinopsida; order Pinales; family Pinaceae; genus Picea; species Picea engelmannii. The sequence continues at coordinate 72,370 of ML824682.1, read as the reverse complement.
AATGATAACTGGAAGCAGATATAATAATCGTCAGTTAGATCTCATGGATCGTCACTAGAATACAAAATAACTGATAAGAAATACACGTGATCAGAATAATGGGTGCTGGTCTGCACATGCATGGATAGATCGACAAAAAAAAGTCTGGCAACTCACGGTAACTGCTGTAGAACCCAAAAAACTCCCCCTTATGGAAATACCCATCAGAATGAGCTGGAAACTGTTTCAAAAGATGCGCCTTGGTCTCTAGACTAATCCTGATGACTGTCGAAATGAATATCCAATCTCTGAAGCTTCAGATGTCATCCCTTGGGGGTTTTCACACCTCCTGGGCTCAATGAGTGCACCCTAGTGATTCCACCAGTGGAATATGATGATGTATACCTCAAAATGATCATCCTAGTATCCTTTGTAATGGGTTGGAAGGGATTCCTCAGATCTGCCCTGAAATGTCCCCTGGAACCCCAAATGTGCTTCCTCTAGAGCTGTGCCCTAAATGAATGTTTTTCTCTTTTCGGAAGATTCCACCATCATAAACTGACGATAAGTAGCTCAATAGGTGCACCCTGGATAGCTCTTTAATGGGTCAGAAGGAATCAACAAAATCTGAACTGTCTCAAGTGACCACACAAACCCTCTCTCTAACACTTGCGTCCTCACTGGCCGAGCTACGCAATCACTGAACTAGACACTGTAATGCACTATGAAATACTTGGATTGTATCTCTGATAGGCTAGGGTGTGTATCTCAACACCGAAATAGATCAAGGGGGGTGGTTTCCTCTAGAAATCCACAAAACAACAAGGGGGTCGATTTTCTCCTTCTCTGCAAATATCTCAACATCAAATCATAACCTAATTCCAAATTAGGTTGCTTTACCCTTCCTTTAGAGCTTCCTGAAACCCTAATTCGTTGTTGACCTTTTTCCTCCAAGTGACTTTTACTTTATTTATTATTCCTTGATTAAATCACTTAATTAATTAATTAATTAACCATTTTACCTCTAAAAAGTGATTTGCCATCCTTATGGCTTCTCCGGCCACTAAAAGTCACTTCTCATCATCTTATCCTATAATGCTCTTCTTCCTGATTTCGATGAGCTATTGCACTAAGAGGTTTCTCCAAGTAATATGCCCATTATGACCTTCATAGTGAATTTAATTAAGATATGACCCATAATAACTCAAAATTATAGAAATCATCGGAATGCAACGAAACCAAATCCAAGTAGTGCAGAATGGATCATGATGATGAATGATGCAAGTTGAGCCCAATAAAACCCCTCAATATCTCCCGAACTCTCTGTCACACCTGTCTGGCTACTCTGGTAGGCATAACACTCTGTAATGTTATAATGTCCCAAAATGGGGACATTATAGTTATGTTATCTTCTTAATGTTCTGATAAACCACCAGGCCCATAAGATCATCCTCATGCTATGATACCACATGATAACAATGTGAAGCAAGAAAGTAAGAAAACTAACAAAATCAAGAAGACAAAGAAGACGGGTGGAAAAGACATCAATCCAAGTCAATGAATATGTACATAAATGGTACATTAATAATACATATCAAAGTAACAATCCCACAGCCGTATCATAACTAACTAGTTGTTAAGGTCTTGTTAGGACTTAGGATTATTTCTATCAGTCAAGGGGGTTTATTTAATGTCACTTAACTAGGAGATGTTATGTTCTAAAGTGTCATTAAGTTAAAAGGTAATGGATTGTTAATTACTTAAACATTAAAACTAAATTTCAATGTTTAAGTGATAATTAAAGGGAAAATAAGGGTCATGTTTGATTTAGTCAAAAAGGGGAAAGTTATAGAAGGACAGGGAAGAAGAATAAAAGGAGGGGTACCGCTTCACTTTGGAATTATGATTTGATCTCTTATTTGGAGTGCTCTTGAGAGCCAAATTTTCATTGGGATTTTGACAAAACCCTTCCATTGTGGTTTAGTTTCGTGGTGCAACATCCACCCTAGCTAGACAAAGTGGGGAATCCACTTGGGATTTCCATTGGAGATTCATATTGTGATTTTTATTTAGTTAGAGGTGTAGTGAATTGCCCAGGGGAGCCGATTTGTCTTTTTACAGGATTGGAGAGACCGATTTATCATTCTAAGAGGTCATTGGGGTTTATTGGAGGGCCGATCTCTATCACAACAACACCGTGAGGGTTTCTTGAGCAATCTGTGAGGCTAGAGGAGGTTTCATATTGGTTTGGACAGGGTCGTGGGGAAAAGAGGGGCCACAAGGGGTTCCTTGAGAGGCCGAGCCATCCCTTTTTGCAGAGCATTGAGGTAGAGGAGAGGTTGTGGGGTCTTCTACATGCCACATATCTTAATAGGAGAGGAATATGCTCTTGGGGACCAATCCGCGAGGCTTTGAGGAGGGACGAGTACCCTATCCGTTGAGTCGTGCTCGTTGGATAAGGTAGCCGGTTGTGTGGAGAGCCTTTGAGAGGTTGGAAGAAACTAGTGAGGAGATAGTGGCATCATTTCTAGGTTTTGATTGTTTATTGTGTGTTTATTGCAGTTGCTATAACATCCACTTGAGATTGTATTGTATGGGTGTTTCCATCCATAACAAAGATTCCCATATTGTCTCTTCTATTCCATGAGTACATTGGATGCATGCAATATGTTTGATGAAATATCTTTGTTAGAATACATGCAAACTGTTTGTTAAAAGTTGTCAACCAACATAACTATAGGTAATGCAAAATATTTAATAAAGGAACACGACTAGATATAACATAAGTGGGAAGCAAGTATTAATATCCTATCCTAGAAAGCATTGGGGATATTACAACATCACCACTCATTGTCAACAACATAGTAGCGTCCGCCACACAAGCTTGGTCAATAGAAGACAATAACTCTTGCTTCATGAGGTAACAAGTCTAGTCTCATGGCGAGTGTCACTTTAATATTTGAGGCATTTAAGCATGTTGCAAAGAGTCATTTCTTGATTATGGAATGTTTGTTTGGAAATTATGACTTTTATCTTATTTCACCTTGGTGGTTGTCATGGTATCCTAGTAAGTTGTCCACCCTTGGTAAGAGGGGTGCTACTAGGGGGTATCCTTGAAGGATCATTGTACCATTCCTCTTCATCTTTACCACTTTCCACACTTCTTCCCCCTCATTTAATCATCTTTTGGATTTTTGGGTTCTTTGACCCCAAGAAGGGTTTATACCTCATTTCATGGGAAGAAGGGGTAGAAGACCCTGCGGTGCTGCAACTAGCATTGTAAAAATTAAATGCCATAGTCCATCCTTACAGATGCTCGCCCTAAGGTCCCGATATACATGAAACTCTTCTCTTAAAAAAATAAAAAAATAAAGTACTTTTTAATAAACAAAAAGTGTCCCGCTTGAAGGGGGAGTACATTGCAGTGTTCTTTTATTTCTAGTGCGCATAGTACTCAATTTTCTCTAACTTCAAGTGGCATTATGGTTCTCTTTTATTTCCATTGCACATAGCACTCAATGTTCGGATTTTAACAAAGAGGCAAATAAAGTGCTTGGAAAATATTGCATTGCAAAAGAAGGGATGCAACACACCCTCAACAAAGGCACCCATAAGTGAGACAATATGAGCCCTTTATATGTCAAGAACCCCATGCCCAAGAGTATTTCGCCAATCCACCTCTGTAGCAATTTCTTCCGTAGGACCAAGATTGGAAGGAATTAGTAGCCTAGTTGTCCCCCCTAGGCTATAGTCTCACTAAAAGGGGACTAAGGTGGCCAAATTATGTCATTAAGGTGCTAAAGTCGAATTATTAAAGTGACATTAGCAAAAAAGGAAATAAAGCTAATTGGCTATGATGAGATTAGTAAGAAATAAAACTTAGAAATCCAATTAATAATTTAAGCGAGAATTAGAAGGCTAGAGTATAAAAAGAAGATGAGGGCGCCTCACTCCTCATTCATGATCATTTTCTATTTGCAAATTGAGCTTTGGTAGCTTAAGCGTTTTGAGGGTTTTGAATAGACAAACCTTAGAGATCAACACTGAGGTGAAAGAACCCTCTTTTCCTGGTCCAATATTGTACAAGATGGTGAAATATTCCACCCTCACCATTCTATCCAGTTCATATCTATTCCAACAAGCATTTATGAGACAAGGTGCAATATTGGGAGTTTTCTGCAGAGTGGGGTGTACTGTTTAGGAGGAGGAAGTTTGATTTGGCTCTAATGGAGTAGATCCATAGGATATATATTTTGGGAAGCACTTTTCATCCCTATAGCGACTTTTCTTGGCACTCTTGGGGGTTTCTAACATCCGTATTTATTTATTATCAGAGTTGGGAGAATTTCTTGAAGGTGGGTGCATTGAGGGTTTGAGATCTAGTGATTTGTGGTCAATGTTTTCAACTACAACCAGGGAAACTCTTCACATGAGTTAGCCATCATAATCTCTACAGATTTATAACTATTTCTTGGGGTTTGGAGGCCAGATATGGTGAGGCCGAATTTCTAAAGGAGTTTTCAGCCAGGGAGGGGTGCAACTCATCCAGAAAATTCATGCAGTGAGCAGAAGGGAAAGAGATTAATCTTGTAAATATTTACATGCAACTACTTGAAGTTCAGGAGAGTTCATATCTCTCATATTTATTGTATTGTGGAGGTGTCTTCAGCCACATCATCCATTCTTCTATATCTATTCTATTGAACACCTATTTCGACTAGGGGTTCAACTCCATGTACCATGAATATATGCACCTGATGGTGCTACCAAGTTGAAGACTTGTTGGTTCTACTAGGCAGTTTTGGCCTTCAACACGTATTTTTGTAATTGGAATTTCCACTCCCCTGCGTGCCATAATAATGTAATGGGTCTGCATGGATCATAGTTTAGGCTGGTTGCCTAGGACTTTATCATTATAGAAGTCCCTTTCATCGAGTTTTTTTTTCCTCTGGTAATTAATTTGGCCTAACTTGCCTTATTAATTTCCCTTGAGTTTTTCACTCCCACAATAATTCTCCAAAGTGGTGAAAGGAGTTCTAATGGTCAAACCCTATGGTATATAGTGTCTATAAATATTGTAAATGACCATGCTAGACATCTCCTAGAGTCTTGCGGAATTCCGTCGAGTCTAAAGTATTTATTTTTAATTTTTTAAAATTACCTAGTTAATGGTAATTTTAATTAATTTTGATGTAAAAATGTAAAAACTAGGTCCTTGGGATTTTTGATAGGGGTATTTGTGCTCAAAAGAAATGGAATGAGACTCCATACACCCTTGGACCAAGTTTCAGCTCAATTGGACAATTTTTTCTCGGTGTTTGTCCATGAGGAGTCTAAGTCAGTCTAATACAACAATTTAATTGTTGAAATTAACATAGTCAAAATGTCAAATTTTTGTAAAAAGAGCAAATTGACTAGAGAGAGAATGAGAAAGGTTTCCTAACCTTTTTCCTAAGTTGGAAAAGTAATTTTCCACTTAAAATACCCCACCTTGCTTCGCCACCAACTTAAATTGGTGTTCCCTAGCTAATTGACACGTGGGAATTAAAAAGTTTAAGTGAAAAAAACCACCTAAACCCTAAATTCGCCCCCCTTGGTGTCTAACTTAATGTTTGACCATATGAAAAGGTGTTTTCCCCCTTTACACCTCACCCCTCACTCACTTACCAAAATCCTAAAAGTGATTCTTCCTTGACTTTGTCTATTTCTCTTGGATGTGTGACACTTGTAACTCATCCAAGAGGGGTAACTCTTGACTCCAAAGTATAAATAAAGGCCTCCCTTCCCTCATTTGACAACATCTATTCTCAGTGCAAGGTTACTCTACCCATTTCTCTCCTCTCCTCTCCTCTCTCTCCCACTCTTCTCTCTCATTCTTCTTACTCTCTATTTCTTTTATCAAGCTTGGGCAAGTATTTGTCCTAGCTTGCTTCTAATACAATAAATATTTGGAGGATACATGGCGTGAAGAGTCTTCTTGGTGCCATATTGCTTAATGAGGTGATTTTGTTCTAATTATTTCTTGTTTTCATTTGTTGTAGATCTAGAGTAGGTATCCCAAACAAAGTATTTTGTTTGGGTAGATCTTTTGGTAGTATTATCATAGATCTAGTGAAGTAGATCTTGTAGATTTAACAAAGTATGTTGTTTTATTACATGAATGTGCTCACCCCTTTTTCTTTTCTGTAGCATTGTTTCAAGAAATTTGCAGGTCACCTAAGGATTTTGAAGTGAGATTTCAGATCTTGAATTTTCCTCATCATCCACTTAAAACATCTAATATTTTCTGGTATGATTTTCTGTTCATATTCCTATATATTTGGGTGGATTTGTGTTCTAAAATAGACCAAAAACGAATATATATACTGTTGGTTTTGTACTATAAATTTATGGTTTCCACTAACAAAAATTTTCTGCATATTTTTTGTCATTTCTGCAGCTTTTCCAGCAAGTTTTAATTGCTGTTTTTTTGCAGGTTTGTGACAGAAACGTGGAGGAACAACCTAGTTGGGTACATTTAAATTCAAGTAAACTCCTCGTAAGCAAGGGTATTGAATACCCCCTTCTTCTTCTCCTTTCTCTAGTTGAAATCAAGCCCAAGAGAGTCTCTAGGGCTTGCATTTTTCAAGCAAATTAAAATTTCTTTGTTTTTAATTTCTAGTTTGCCTACACCTAGGAAAGAGTTTGGCCAAGCCAACCATCCTATATCGTAAGGCTAGTTAATTAGTTTTATTTTCAGTATTGTTTTTCATTTCTATTTTTCCCCACTTGTCCTTAAGACAAGGTTGTGTGGCTAGGATTAGTTTCTTTTCAAGTTCTTTTATTATTTATTGTTTGTCTACAACTAGGAAAGAGTTTGGCCAAGCCAACATCCTATATCGTAAGGCTAGGAATTTAGTGGTGGTTAATTGCTTCTAGTGCTTGTGTTTCATGTGATATCTTTACATCTTAGAATCTCTTTTCATTTAATTGCTTAAGCCATGGAGACATAGTAACTTACTTACTTTGCTTTCAAGTTCAATCACTCAATCTCTTTCAAGTTTAAGCAATTTAATTTACTTTAATTGCAAGCACTTAACCGAACTTAAATCAATAATTCTTAAGGCTCATTTTACCTTAGATCCATAGGGTTTCAACTTATCTAGTTAATTAGAGCACCTTTAACTTTCTCAACTTTGCCACCAAAAAGGGAACCTAAGGAAGAAGCAGGGGGTGCTAGATTAGGGATTGTCTCACGACACTAGGTGTCCCCCTTGTGGAGTACTTTTTTTCTCGGATTGATTTGTGGATCTAGGGTGTGGCCTTGTTTGCCTCGCTTCTTGAGCACCCAACAGTCTTTTTGGTATAAGCGGGGATAGTTCTAGGGAAGCCACATAGTTTTAGGATTCACACTTTAATTTTATCAACTTAATCAATCCTAAAACTTAATCCACCTCAACTTGGTATAATTTCATAATGTTTTGATGGTTCATGCTCTTTAACTTTTGCAAGCGTTTTACTCAAGTTACTTTACATGCAATTTTATTTTAGCACTTGTGGATGATTAACTAGTAGTTGCGCATCTCTTGCCCATGGAGGCTTTTACTTTCTTTATCTTTAATCACCCCTTGAAGTTGTGCATCTTGTGGAGGCACTTCTTGTTTGGGTTTGTAGTTGTGTTGATGCGATTGAAGACAACCCGTTGAATTTGCGCATCTTGTGGAGGTACTTCATTGTTTGGGTTGTTGGGTTGTTGTGTTGTGGTGATTATCTCTTGAGTACTCTTTCCTTTCCCTGCACAAATGAAGTCAAGTTAGTGTTTGCTTTCATTTCTTGTTCATAGTTGTATATTATTGTATCTTTATTATTCTTTATATTCTTTTGTATAGATAGTTGTATCATTTATTTATTCAATTGTTGTGTAAAGTAATTATTTTGTATCTAATTGTAATCCTTTGTAAAGATTAATCTCTCTGTAACTTTAGTTGACCTCATTGCCCAAATTTAGGCACTAGTCTTAGTTGACTTAGGAAAAGGGTTGTTTGTCATTGAAGGTTTGCATTTTCATTGCTTGCCTCTCATATAGGCTAGTTTCCCCCAACCTTTAACAAATTAAAATTAACTCCTAGAACACATCTAATAATTCACATAGTAACTAGGGTCTACCCCCCTTGGCCTCCCTAGGAGTCAGCCTAGATGGAAGAAGTTCAAGTCGAGGTGATAGTGGGATTGAACTTAGACATTGTGTCTCTGAGGACACACTAAGTGGATCGAGACTTAGTCCACATTTGCATGTGTGTATAAGGACGACAACATATTCTAGATCCACTCTTCTCATGTACTGAGGTCAACTTATATATTAATTAATTGTAGATCTGAGTTTGTGGTGATTCTATTGTTGTTTAAGTTCAAACCTATCATTGCAAACCACTTTTGTGATCACACTTAACAATAAATATAAAAAAAAAGCTCCACAAGCAACAAGTGTGAATTGTTTGACAAAATCTCTCAACCAAAAACACTGAAAACTTAAATATTACACATAAATCCACTTGGGGATCTTACAGTGGTATCAGAGAATTGAATCCTCCTATATAGTGGGGATTTTTTGATGAAAGGATATAGTAGGAAGAAGAAAGACAAAGGGGCAGAGGAACCATAAACAGATATGGGGGAAAGGTAGGAAGATGTTACAAATAAGGAAGTGCCAATGGAATCAGAAAAAATAACACATGAATTACAACGTTCTATGGATAAGACACAATTTGTCACGAAACACCATTTGGATGAGACACAAGAGAACTTATCCAGAGGACAAGTTGAGATTAAGTTATCCCTGATAGCTATTGAACAGGGACATGAGCGCTTGGTTACTACATTGGAGGTAGGACATGATATGATTGCACATCTTCTCATGCAGATGGTACATGGCAGGGAACCACATAATAATGAAGGGAATAATGGGGATATTGGATCTCATGGAGGAGAGAGATATCACATAGAGACTAGTCACAATGCCCACACTGAGGGTCAAATTCTGTTTGGGGGTACATACAACAGGGTTCCAGGAAGTAGCAGAGTCACGTCTAGGCATTACATGCCAAGCTTCCTAGACACACAACAACATGATGCCCATGTCCCAGGACATATGAAGATATAGTACATATTTGAGGATTATGAGAGGGAGTATGCAGCCTTGAGTGCAGGGTTCAAGAGACAGGTTTCATTGGAAAAATATTACAATATAAAATATAGAGGCATGCCTAGATATTTTTACAGGGACACCAATGATCTAGGGCGCAAAGAAGGAAAAATGGAGATTCCCTCCTTTGATGGAGCAACCAAATCTTCTGCAAAGGCATGGGTACAAAAGTTGGATGCCTATCTGCAGTTAAACCCCATGATGGAGATGGATGGCATCAAATTTTCCACCTTATACTAGGAAGGTAAGGCCCATGAGTGGTGGTACCATGGGACAATTATCCCCAACTCCTAGGGATAACTAAGGAGATGATGTCTCGAGGCCCTCAGGTTACAGACATGGTGTACCGAGAGACAACTTGATCAACAATGTCCACTTGTACAGACAGAGACCCACCTCGCCACCATAGTTCCAGGTTCATCATGACGATATCTGCCACATCAACTGGATTTCAGAGGACATTGGGTCTTTCTCCATGAGGTACAAGTCAGGTATTATGGTGAGTATCATTTCAATATTTGAGGCATTTGAGTTTGTTAAATTTTAAACTGCCTTTGTTTATGTAACGTCTACTTGCAAATTATACTCTTTTCCCTGTTTCACTTTGGTGGTTGACATTGCACCCTAGTAAGTGGGTCACCCTTAGGGATAGGTGTGCCACTAGGAGGTACTCTTGATAGGTCATCATGCTATTCCCGACCATACTTTTCACTTTCCACAATTCATCCCCTCGTATCCTTAATTTTTTGGATTTTTGAGTGTACTGACCCAAGAAGGGATTGTTCCTCATTTCATGGAAAGAAGGGGTTGAATGCCTAGATGCTTGTAGCTAGAAAAATATAAAATCCAATCATGAACCTTCTAGATGATCACCCAGGGATCCAGAGGACAGTGAAATGTCTCTCATAAGAAAATGATGGGACTCGTAAAAAATAACTAATGCAAAATGACAACCAAGGTGGAGCATGTGTGGGCACTGTTTCTCATGCTTAGGTAGAAGCCCCACACATGACTTAAAATTGGGGAAGCATAATGTGACCAAGGTAGAGTCAAGGTGGGAAGTGTTTTTCATGATTATGTATAAGCCCCACTTTGGCTTCAACTTGGAAACATCTTAAAAATAAAAGGCAATAGATGGGCTTGGAAAAAGGTTGCACTGAAAATGAAGATGCAACACACCCTCTACAAAGGCACCCATAAATGAGATACTATGACCCCTTGTATGTCATGAACCCCGTGCCCAAAATTATTTCCCCTATCCATGTCACTTTGTCTACATGACCTATTAATGGATCCACTTGGGAAACACTCCTAAACTTGAGGTATGATTCACCCAATAGGTCGCTTTGTCAACCCTCCCATACCTAGACTTGGAAAAATGCATAGGTTCTTTGAGAACTTGTTTATTTTGATGAGGTGGTTTGGATGTACATTCTTAGATTGATATTTTATTGATTTTATTTACTCAACATGGTGCATTTGACTTGAGATCCTTGGAGGGTGTATTCATTGTCTTTGCAGGACCTAGTTGCTGGACAGTTTTGGAAGAACAAGTTTAGCTTGGGATTTCGTGGGGCTTGAATCCCACAGGTTGGATACCATGGCCCCCACACTAGACAATGATGCTATCCTTTGGAGGCCCGTGGAGATACCATGGAGGACATAACCTAGCCCCTAACCAACCCAACGATTTTCTCTTGAGGCTAAAATGTCACTTTTGACGAGGTTGACATCACCCTACAACTAGGGTTGTGGTGGTGTTGTTGTTGCTGCTTGACACTTGGCATATTTGGATGGAGAGGAGTACCTTGAAGACCCTAGTACTTTAGAGGGAGGCCTTTGGAGATCCAAATTTTCATCTCCAATCTCAACGATTTTGTAAAGGTGCGAAAATGTTTCCCTAAAGGGGTGACATCATGCTTCTATAGGGTTTTTTATGTGCATTTTAGGGTTAAATTTGAATTTTATATTGTAAAGGGGAAAAGTAAGGGTTGTTGTCCCCTTACTTTTTGGTTTACCCGAAAATTAAGTGGACAAACACTTGTACTAGGATTTGTATAAATAGAGATCATTTCATTTCATTTCCATATCATAGCTCTCCCATTGTGAGAATAATAGTGGCTGAAATTTGCACCCTACTTGGGAAATTTAGTATCTTGCTCTTGTGAAAATGATTGTTAGTGATATCTCTTGGTGAATTATTGAGCTAATGTGGTGCACACCTCTTGGAGACTTCTTCTCTTGCTTATGAATGGTAATTTTCTTGGTGAACTAGGGTTTGTTCTTGCATCTCTTGGAATTGGTAAGGAAAATCTGCAATTGTTAATTGTTCTTGCTCTTTTCATGGTTATTGTTGGTTGAAACCCTAGGAGGAGTATAAGTGCATACACCCTCCATTAAGCTTCATCTCATTTGTTAATTTACAAGTCTTTTGTTGCAAGGTTGCGAGGAGAACAAGGGTGTACACCCTCCTTTATTTACCTTAGTTTGATTTGAATACCCTAGGCAGTAAGAGGATTTACACCACTAGGGATTTTGTTGATCTAACTCATGGTTTCAAGACTCCATTTACCCATTTTAAAAAGGCACTAATCTGAAGTTTGCATTGGATAAATAAATTGTTTGCATTGGTAAACATGATCTAGTGAGATATTAATATTGTTCAAGTTGGAATCTATTGTCGATGCTTTGAGGTTGCTAAATCCTCTAGGGAATCTTGGACTACTTAGTCTTCTTGGAGCTATAACTAAACAAAATCTACAACCATTAGGGCTGCAGAAAATACTCTTTCTTTGATAACAACTTGCATTTTGACTGTCAAAATTTGCTGGAAAGCTACTATAATGATCTACTTGTCATTTAGCATCTTTTGGGTGGTTTACTTGTACTTTTTGGTGGTTGGAATTTTCTGCTGTAGCAACAGTTTTCTACAGCCATAAGGTTGATAATGTATCTATGCAATACTTGTTTACAATATCCTTGTTTTGTTGCCAAAGTCTTATGCTTTCATACTTGAGTTATTCTAGTACTTGCTAGCTTATCTCTTGCATCATTTAGTAGAATTTAACATCTATTTAGCAGCTCTAAACTATCATTTATTTTCTAATACATATTATTGTTGACTGCTGCAAATAGGGACAACAAGCTTGAATTTCTTGTCCATTGGAATATTGGTCTTGTATCTTGTGTTTTCTCTTGTCTGGGGCAGTTACAACCACTCCTTACAGGTACTCAAATACTTGGAAACCTTAAACCACTCTCAAGACTCGTTACTAAGCCATATTACACTTAGAAAATTGACCTATAGGGGTATCTCTTCATAAGTATCACTTTCCATCTCATTCCCCCCTAGGGTCACCCGAGAATCCTCCTTATGTTGGATTCTTCCTTCATAGAAGTGAGGGAGGGTTTATCTGAGGTGACAGTGGGTAATCTCTCCCGACGTTGTTGGCGCCATCCAGTGGATTTCGTTGGGATTTTCCCAACCTACAGTTTGTGCTAAAACATTTTGGTACTTATGTCGGAGAGGATTTGAATCCTCTTTTTTTTCCCTAACGACACTTTGGAAAGATTCCTTCACAAAGAATTTACCCCTAGATTACCTGACGACTCCTCTTGAAGGACGTTCCCCTTACACCCTTGATGATCTCTTCTTGAAGCTCATCTGGCGATTCCAACTTCCCAGAATCCATCTTCCATTAAGACTTTTCCCCCATGGAAACTCAAACCTTCTAAGACTTACTGAAGAAGGCATGCTCTCAAGTCTCCCATTGTCAAAACCCTTTTCCAAGGTACCCTTTTCCTTGCTTCAATGGCTCACCCTCGGGTAAAATATCTCTACAAAATCTTAAACATGGCCACCATTTCCGGATATCCCAATACCATGCCAAAAGAGTCTCATAAGTGGTTTACAAAGCTTCCAGGAAATAACGTGATCACTATCGACGATTATCTCTATGACATGGGCCGAGACATGGAAAATGAAAAAGTGGAACATGAGGATGTAGCAATGAAGCTACTAGCCTCATCATTGATTGAAGATGCTCAGAGATGGTTTAGAGGACTTCCTGATAATCACATAGCATTTTATGAAGACTTTGCTAAGTTATTCAAGAACAGATGGGCTATGAAGAAAGACAACAGAATGCCTGTAGCTTAGTTCAATCAGATAAAGAAGAAGGATAATGAAACAATAAGTGAATTTGACAATAGGTTTGACAGATTATACAGTCAAATCCCAAAAGATCTACATCCTACAAGAGGGAATTTTTGACATACACTAGAAAAAACAAAGTTTTAGTTCCTCCATCAAAACCTTCCACTCCACCTCATCCAAAAGCAACCGCTCCTCCCCCATCTACACAAAATTTTGTCCCGTCACTTCCACCTCCAGTACATGAGTTTCTTCCCAAGCCAACTCCAACAAAAGACGAGATTCAATTGAACATAGACGTTGCAACCATGTTTGGGAAGTTGAATATGACGGTCCCTATAACAGAGATGTGCAAAATTCCTTCTATGAGGAGGGAAATCTTGAATTTATTACAGGTACCAACTTAGAAGGAGGACCCTCCAATAATTTTGAACACCATGTATCTTGATCGGTAGAGGGATATTAACCCTCCCTTCTATCTTTCCCTGGGCATGAATGACCTTCGCCTAAACAATTGTATTCTAGACTCTGGGGCCTCAGTAAATGTCATGTGTTTCAAGGTGATGGAACAAATTGGATTAAAGATGAACAAACCATATGGAAATGTTTGTGGAACTGATTCTAAGAGGGTCAAGGTTTATGGACTTTGTGAGAACATTGAAGTCTTCCTGAGTGATTTTCCGCATATCATCCTCCTTATGAACATAGTAGTGATTGAAATTCCATATGCTTGGGGAATGCTTCTATCAAGAAGTTGGTCTACCACTCTTGGAGGTTTTCTCATTATGGATCTCACCCATGCACACATTCCCATGGGGTATGGCACCTTTAAGATTTTATATAGTCGACAACATGATGACCAGCATGTGATGGACCCCAACGATCATGATTACACAAGTGAGTGTGTTGGCCCTTGACTAGGTTTTGTGGAAACACTGGTCATGTTTGACCAATTTTGGGACTTCGACAGGCTGGTCGGAGACGGAACGCCAGGCGAAACGAAGATCGTGGGATGTTGCCCCCTTTTGTGAGATTTTTGGGTTTAGGGTTTATGTAACAGGTATGGGATGTTGGCCCATGGGTTTTACCCATGCTTAGGCTTAGGCCTCATTTGTAATGTATAAATAGATAGCTAGGCAATGTAAGAAGGGCCGATGGCTTAGTGCCAATGCTAGCTTTGTGCATACTGTGTGTTGAGACTTGTAGAGCTAAGTGCAAGTCATCAGTAGTGCTTTGTGCATAGACTGTGTAAGGCTCTGTGCCTAGATGTACTCAGGGAAGGAGGATCTGACGAGGTGTGCGCAGATCTCCTGTCCTATGCGGAGTTGGTTTTGATGCTCCGTGCATGTAAGGAGATTGACATAAGATAATAAAAAAGACAAAGAATTGGTGGATGTAGCCCCACGCTGGGGGTGAACCATGTATATCCTGTGTTATGGTTGATTTTGTGTGATTGATGTGATTTATACTTAGTGTTTTCATATTTATGTATGTTAGATGCATCTGATATAGTAGCTTAGTGCTTAGTAGTGTGAATGAATGCTAGATCTGCTCTATTTCTATGTGCTAAGTGCTTGGATGTGTTAGATCTTGTTGAATACTGCGTTGTTTTGTAATTAGGGTTTTACCCACGATGTGAATCAAGGTTAAATACTAATGAATGTTAATTGCTAAGTGTTATGTTAAGTATTGTAATCACATATCTGTGTCCCAACTAGGTTGTAGACACTTGAGTCCTGCAACCCGCCCTGCCTCTAGCTCGGGTGAGACTTCATCTGCTTCGCAGGTGTTCTCGAAAGGGTCAGTAGTTAGGGTTTTGTTGGTGCGTTGTTGAAGCGTTGAACCCTAGGTCTGCCTCTGTGCCAACAAATGGTTCCATTGCCAGGACCTGAAACTGTGATTGCTAGGAACTGAAGAAAAGAGAAATCTTTGTGCATAGATCTATTGCTATAGTGTGTAGTACTCTACTTTACTTGTGAAGCTCTATGCTGAGAAAAGAAGTTTGATCTGAATAAAATAGGTAAGATCTTAAAGCTTTGTGCTCTGATAAAGGTAAGATAAGTGGAAATTTTTGCTTCGAAAGAATGGATCTAGGTATGTTTGATAGATTTGGTCCTAGTTTGAAAACTAGGGCACAACTAGAAGAAAGAAGATATGATATGAATAGATCTGATAAGAATAGTGAAAGATATGTTATTCCTATGCATAGAAAGAATTTTTGGACTAAAAAGTGGATGCAGGATCCTAGAAATAATTTTTTGCAGGTCCATCGCTGCGATCCCAGTGCGTAGTACAGGAAAGGTTAGGTATCGTTTAAGAGAAAGAGATGATTGATTGTTTGTTATAGCTGTAGAAGACCGGGACACCTTGCTAAGGAATGCCCTAGTAGAGATCCTATTTGTCTTTGTTGTAAAGCTGTGGGCCATGACGTTTTGGATTTCCCTAAGATGATTGCTAAAGTTGAAAATATGAATACTAGACAAGAAAACCCTGAGGAAAACCAAGAGACTAAGAATATGCTAAAGAACCAGAAAGAATATGAGGATATACTATTGCATATGAAAGAAACACTGAATGATCACATAGATATCAATTTATCAGAGATCTTAAAAGAGAAAGAGTGCATAGAAACAAGAATAGGAGACTTCGACATATACTGTGTATTGGATGTAGAAACAGAAGTAAATATCATGACAGAAAGTACTTGGGAAACTTTAGGAAATCTTGCTATGGTTCCTTCATTGGGAGGGATAGGATTGTTTAAAGGAAAGCTGATAACCCTATGTGGAAGACTTGCCCATGTACCTATGATTTCTCATGGAGCATCGAAAAAAGAAGAATTCGAGGTCATTAAGTTTGGTGAGAATAACACCCCCTTTGCTCTTTTGCTAGGAAAGACCTAGGTTGAGAAAGATCAGATCCGAAGGAAAGAAGAAGAGGACGCTCTAGAATAGAAAAAACAAGAATTAAGGGATTTCATGGCTTAGAGAATAACGTGCTTACTAGAAGAACATGAGGACAAGTCGAAGGAATTGAGGGCCAGAGACCTAGCTGTTGAAGTTGAAAGAACACAAGAAGACTTAGAGAACTTGTCCATACAGGAAAGTGGAGCATATACTCTAGAAATAGTAAGAGAAGAAGTATTACCCTCAAAACTTATGAAAGACCCTCAACAGTGTGAAGTTACTATGCTAATAGGAGATAAGAACATGAATGGAAAGATGAATCCAGAGACATAGATCACAGGAAAGAAAGCTAGAAAGCTCAGTAAGAAGAAAGCAAAGCTAGAAAACTTGCAAGAGGTTCCAGAGAGGACTTCGCAGAATGAAGGCTTACAGAACTTAAACCGTGCCGGAATAAAAGAACAATGTAGATTGACACTTTGCCACGGCGGAGCAATATGACGGTTGGAGGCATCCCGACCATTAGACCGACGCTCTAGAATGGATAGAAACACAGTTATTGCCAGAATGTTCGCCATTAGACCATTGGGACCATGCCATAACAAATGGAATTGAATTGATTGAGGCATTCCTACCCGTTGGAAGAATCTGTTACGATGTTATCTATTTAACCTGTCAAATTTCTTACTGTGGATACTTTTTCCAATTGTGATTATTCGAGCCCACAGAGAGTTGACTATTACCGTACTGTGCTTATTGATACATTGCAATCCATTCTGATACCTTGATTACTTGTTCACCGACCCGAGATACTTGATTTTGAGCGTTCATGTCAGACAACATTAATACAGTAGAGAAATCCGTCGAAGATATTCTCATAGATCTCATGGTTGAGAAGGTCATGTCTGCAGGAGCACAAGCTTCGTCGACAAGAGGAGTGCAAGCATCTCCATCGACTGCACGTCGATCTGGGCCCTCCCAAAATGCGACAGAGAAATGAACCAAGCATCGTGACGACTTGGCGAATGTGAAGGTCATCCCATCAATCCTGCCCGACTACATCCCGCCTCTGGCTGGTGCGGTGAGTCGTGATAGCGTCCCGAGGGACTTCGACTACACAGTGATCATCGCATACTTCCCGAAGGGGATACACGTAGTAGGACTACAACTAGAAAGGATTATGACGCTTAATATCAATGAATTCAACTTGGGAGATTGCAAAAACTATGGAATGCTCGCACCACACAAGTATTTTACGAAGACAACGGGGAAGAAGTCGAAGATAGTCCCCCAACCATGGACCATGGACATCGTGAGGTCCACGATCCTTAATGTAATGAAGGTTACCACACTTCGATAGACATCAGGAGGTTAACGCGTGCGTTAAACTCCTACTGTTGTGCTTCCATGATGTTACCTATGGTTGGACAGACGCATCATAGTAGATCTGATGTTGATCCACCAGATCACTGGCTTGAGCATGCAAGGACCATACCCACAGGAATTTTACCCAGGGAAGGCTGCAGATCACGCCCTGGCACAGAGAATAAAAGACACCTATGGTGATGTAGAGAAAGGGAAGTGGGGCTACAAGGTAGCCTCCATCCAAAATGGCGCAGTGCGCCTAGCTTACTAGTTGATCGTCGATAATCTCGTTAGGAAGAATAGGCCAACGCAGGTTACGGGGTTTGTCGTCTACCTTATAGGAAAATGCGTTGAAGGGCAACAAATGAACTGGGCGAGATACCTCATCAACCAGTTAGAGAAAGATTGTCACGAAGCTCAGGATCAGGGCTATGAGTTTCATTTCAACTGGCTGCTAATTCTCATTACCTTCATTGCTTGGGAGATGCCGGAAGGAGCGACCTTCCTTCAAAATTGAGCTGTCCGACCCACTAGCTGGGAAGTTCACTACGCTATGGTATTTGAGCGACATGGTGAAACAATGCTAGTCAAATGCGGTGTTCCACACCTATTATTTGTAGCTAAAGAGGGACATTGAATCCTTCCCTCACATGACACCGAATACACTTCATAGGTTTAGGCCAATTGCGAAGTTCCGCGAAGACAAACACTTCATATATATCACTGCACGTAGAGACAAACACAAAGAAGAGCTCCAGTCCTATTACAAGATCACCGAGGAAGATATGGAGGAAATAACAAAGGAATGGCCTGTAGAATTCCTCATACTAGTTGAACAGATAGAACTGTCCAACCCCGACCTCATCGGAAGTCCTGTAGTCACTCGCGAAGAATATGATGCACCCAACAACAACAGGAAGAAAAAGAAGGAAGATGTACATGAACTGAACAACGCATTAGAGGATTTTACATCATATTCACCTGAAGGGGGAGGAGGTGACAAATTAGACAAAGAAGAGGATGAAGGTGGAGAAGACAAGCATAAGCAAGGTGAAGTAACACTGCCTAAATATCCCCCGACAGAGACAGAAACATCCAAGAAAAGAAAGGGTTCCCTGACAAAACCTTCATCGTGGAAGAAGTCGAAAGCCAATAAAACTCCATTCCACACTATGCTCACGGTGGATGACATTGACCTTATCATCACAGCTGTATCAGATACCTCAGAGGACATCTTGCAGCGAAGCGAAGCCAAACATGAGACAATGTTTGACAGGATCGAAGAAGATCTCAAAGGAGTACAACATGCTCTTTATTCGAGCCACACAATGCCTACTGCGTTGTTTTCAGCAGGGGATATAAAAGTAGGAGATGAGCTTGTCCAACTACACAGACTAGCAGATTCGACAGAGGCTCACCTTCGTGGGATCCAGGAGGAAAAAGAGCAGGCCACAGAGGCCCTGAAGCAAGCAAAGGAGGAAGCCAGAGAGAAACGTTGGGTTGTGCAACAAGAAAAATATGACCTCCAGGCGAAGTTTGCAGAGGATAGAGCGTAGATCCATAAAGATAAATAACAACTGCTCGCAGAGAAGATGGGAGTTAAAGAAGCAGTCACCAGAGCACTTCTCTCTATGATGGGCCTAGCACAGATGGAAGAGGAAACAAATGAGAGCCAGGTGGGGAAGCGTGCTGAAGCCATTCAGTAGCTCCAAGCAAGAGTGTCCGAACTAGAATTGTAAGCAGTGCTAAGCACTCCACAAAAAGTGTGAGATCAAAGAGAAGAAACTGCCCAGAGCGCAGTTGAGATAATCAAGAAATTGACCTTGAAATGCAAGCAACTCAGCAGTCGAAGTGCACAAACCTATGAGAGCCCTGCAGAGGACATAGAACTAAGGACATTGGAGTCACAACTCCAGGAGGCAAAGCAACAAGCAACAACAGTGTAAGCACAGTTGAAGCCACTGTCAACAGTTGAGAGGATGAAAAGGTCACAGGAACAACGCACAGTTCAGCAAGAGGTCCATGCCATCCAGATTAAAGTCATGGAAGTGACCCAGAGGCTCTAACCAATGCAGGATGAATCTTACACACTTTTTGAGGATATTGAAGGACAAGGTGCATAGCTAGAACAAGTAGTCACCATGGTAGAACAACACTTGGAAGGACCGATGACTGAGAAATTTATTCAAGAGTTCACTGAGCAGGAGGCTCTAGCGAAGTAGCAGGTCGAGGCAACTCGAGTTAAGCTCGAGGTCTTCGAGGCAGAGTTACCCATATCAGAGTAACCCGGGACGAGTCGCAGGTGAGAGTTGGGGGCCTGTTGGCCCTTGACCAGGTTTTGTGGAAATGCTGGTCATGTTTGACCAATTTTGGGACTTCGACAGGCTGGTCGAAGATGGAACGCCATGCGAAGAGGAGATCACGGGATCTCGCCCCCTTTTGCGGGATTTTTGGGTTTAGGGTTTATGTAATGGGTATGTGATGTTAGCCCATGGGTTTTACCCATGCTTAAGCCTCATTTGTAATGTATAAATAGATAACTAGGCGATGTAAGAAGGGTCGATGGCTTAGTGCTAATGCTATACTTGTGCATACTGTGTGTTGAGACTTGCAGAGCTAAGTGCAAGTCATCTGTAGTGCTTTGTGCATAGACTATGTAAGGCTCTGTGCCTAGATCTACTCGGGGAAGGAGGATCCAATGAGGTGCACGCAGATCTCTTGTCCTATGTGGAGTTGGTTTTGATTCTCTGTGCATGTAAGGAGATTGACAAAAGATAATAAAGAAGACGAAGAGTTGGTGGACGTAGCCCCACGCTGGGGTGAACTACATATATCCTGTGTTATGGTTGCTTTTGTGTGATTGATGTGATTTATGCTTAGTGTTGTCATCTTTATGTATGTTAGATGCATTTGATATAGTATCTTAGTGCTTAGTAGTGTGAATGAATGTTATATCTTCTCTATTTCTATGTGTTAAGTGCTCGGATGTGTTATATCTTGTTGAATACTGCGTTGTTATGTAATTAGGGTGTTACCTGCGATGTGAATCATGGTTAAATACTGATGAATGTTAACTGCTAAGTTTTCTGTTAAGTATTGTAATCATAGATCTGTGTCCCAGCTAGGTTGTAGACACTTTATTCTTGCAACCCCCCTGCCTCTACCTCGGGTGAGACTTCATTTGCTTCACAGGTTTTGCCGAAAGGGTTGGTAGTTAGGGTTTTGTTGGTGCACTATTGAAGCATTAAACCCTGAGTTTACCCCTGTGCCAACAGAGTGTGAGTTTAATGAGGTTCTAGATACCGTTGAGTATGATCCATGAGACTTGCCGTTGATTCATGAGGACTGCATAGATACACTACTCCCAAGGAAAGATGAGTACAAAGAAAATCCTATGAAGTTCTAAGGGAAAGAACTAGGGTCCATATGGATATTAAAGAAATAAGATAAAGAAAGAAAAGAACATGAGAAATCCATTGAAGATGCAGTTAATACAGAGTCTCCTTCCTATCCTTACATCGAGAATATACCTTATATCAACTACAATGAAGGAATTCTTGCATTAATGTGAGATAAGTGGAAGGAAAAGCCTAAATATGACTAGAAGGATGACAACACTTGGCTTGGTCCTTGTTAGCACCTTTATACACACCTCGATATCATGGAATAAATTTTTAATCCACTTGGTGTGTCCATGGGGGTAAGTTTTGAGGCAAGGTGTTGTCACTTGATCCTCAACTTCTTCATCTAGGCCAACTCCTAGTGAAGCCAAGGGGCGTAGTCCCTAAATAAAATATACTAAGTCTCAAAAATAAATCTAGGAAAAACTAGTATCCTAGGAATTTATTCCAAAGAACAATACATAAAATATAATTCTATACTAGAATCATATATTGCTAATTCATTCACCACAATTGGTATGAAAAATATATTCAATCAAAGAGATACTTGCATGAAATATAATAAAAAAGAAGTTGACACTTGCAAATAAATAAGCAAATGATATACTTCAAGAAAAGGAAATGACTTACAAAAGTAAATTTTTGAAGCAAATGGCTTTGAATATATAGAAATGAGACCAGTGCCAATAATTATGAAAATTGTAATGCTGCTGAATATGGACATTTCCCTGTGAAATTGTCCTTGTAAATTTTAGAGTAGATTAATGTTTAGAAATGACTTTATTGCATAAAACTAAAACTAATCTAAATGTGGCCTCTAAGAGGCTATTCCTTAGAGTGGAGACTGAGCTTGCCGAATATCCAATAGGGAGAGTATCCCTCCGATTTTGCACATAAGCTCAAGAGAATGTGGGAGATACAACAGAGAGAACCTAGATCTCAAATTTCCCTCCAGATTTCTTACACAAACTCTCTTGCATTTTCACACAAGCAATAGTTCTTAAATATTGTCCTAGTTAAGCTAAATCTGCACTGACCAGCCCTGGTTCTACATGGAACTTTCTTCCAAATATTGAGACTAAGTTCGCAGTGGAAGGGTCAAGAACATACATCGGGGAGCTGAGGGGATGGGTTTATTTTCCAACAAAAAGAAAATTGCAATAAAGTAAATGTTTTTCTAATTAAACTAAGTCCACACTGACCAACCTCTTTTTAGAGGAGCTGAGGGGATGAGTTTATTTGCAAGAAAATTAAAATGAAATAAAGTAAACGTTTCATTAATTACTAATTCCACACTGTCTAGCCTCTTTTCAGAGGAGCTGAAGGGATTGGTTTATTTTCCAAAAAAGAAGAAGATAAAATTGCAAAAAGAAAATCTAATCTAGAAATTAAAATTTACTTTCCAAAATTGAAGACTAAGATAAGTGTGATTATTTTTGTTGTGTTTGTTTTATATTTTCTTAGATGATGAATTGCAGATAAAATAATTATTTTTTGAGCAAATCACTCAACCATACCACAAGACACCACCCCCTAGGGGGAAACAAAAATGGGGCGCTATGTAGCCCACTCTTTTATTGCTTTGGTTACAAAGGTCTCTCTTTGGAAGACTTTGGATCCTTATAGAAGTGGATCAAATGGAAATTACAAGTTTTCAAATGACTTATTAAGGTATGGGGCACTTCTGGGGTCCCAAAAGCTCCTAATCTACCAAAATTTGGCAGAGTTTCCCCTTGTTTATTCACAAACCTGAAAAAAACACAAGAAAACAAATGGAAAAGATGCCCAAAAACACTTTAAGAGTGTATTTGGCTGTTAGTATGAAAACCAAAAAAATTCCTAAGTTAAAACTTATGAAAACTTGCAAAAGGAATTGAGGAAAACAAGCTAGAAAGCTTGCTTCCTTAGGATCTTTGACTGCTTTTAAAGAGAATAAAATTAAAAGCACTTGTACTTTCTAAATATGAAAGTTAAGCATAAAATGAAAGATCTCTTTTATAGCCTTTAGATTTTGCTAAAAATGGAATTGCAAAAAAGAGACTTTCCTATGCTAGATCTTGCTTGTAAAGATGAAAATTTTATAAGTAAACTAAGATCTAATATATAATCTACAAATCAGATCTACTTATGAATTTATATTGCAATATGGTACATCTAAAATGTAGAATAAAGTAACTAAAAGGAAATTTTAGAATTATGAGAGAAAGAGAGAATGAAAATGCTTGATCCCTTGAAAAGATTTGGGCAATGGGGTTCCTTCCTTTGGTGGAAAACTGAAGGATTATGTTGGTCACCACAATATTGAAGAAGAGGAAGATGTTAGCATGCTCAACCTATCCTTCAAGTGAGTTATCCTGCACAACTTAGAACTTCTTGCAAAGAGGGTTAAATATAATGGTGTCACATAATATAGGAGCATGAAAGCATGAATATTAAGCTAAATAAGCATGCAATTCAAACTATCTAACATACATGAATCAATAGGATTATCAAGTAAGAAACATTTTAAATTTCTATCCTATTGGGAGATAGATCCCATTCCAAGGCCAAGATTTAACAACAAAATGCAAAAAATTAACAAGAAAGCATATGCCTCATATAAAATTGAACATAGAATATCCACACAACAATGCTTTACACCATGTAGTAGCCTCCAAAGCCTTTTTCTTCTAATGAGAATGGAAGATTACAATACAACAACCAAGCAAATAACCAAAGCTCCAACTAGATTAGAATGGAAGAGAGTGCTTGGTTTTAAAGCAAGAGGAGAAGATAGCCAAGAGGAGGAGGGCGCACCAAGTGGAGAGGGAGGGCGCACCACATGTGAGAGAGAGGTAGCCAAGTGGTAGAAAATGGGTTGCCACATTTCCCCTTCCTCAAATCTACGTCAAGTGTAACCAATGGGAGCAAGTGGGAGGACCCCACCTCTCCAAGAGTGGGAATCCCTCTCCCATAATGCGGCATGTAATGTCCCTTTCCGAGTAGGAGCTCTAGAGAGGAGGGCTTAGTAGTATAAACAACCCCGTTAGACTATAGCCAGGGCCAGACAGGGGTAAAAAAGGTCACTAGAGGTCACTTTAGTAGATGAGGTTATAATTTGAAAGTGACATTTAGCTAAAAGTGACTAAAAAACACTTTTAAGTGGTTTTGAGCTAAAAATAGAGAAAGCGCTTAAGTGATGAGCTAAGAATAGAGTCAACAATGAATTCGGGTTTGGTGAGTATATGAGGAGGAAAAGAGACCTAATTCATCACTATGCATATTTTTAGTTGTCATTAGAGGAGAGAGGTGACTTCACAGGTTTAGGAAAACCATGGATTTTGGATTCCAGGAAGAAGACACCGAGAGGATGATTTCGGTGTTGAGAGACACACCCTAGTCACCAGGAAGATCATCTAGATCTTCCATCGTACTTCAACAACAATTATATATGTTGCAACAGTGAGGGAACACTTATTTAGTGTGAGAGCACACTTCTAAGGAGACATATTGATTCGACTTGTCCCAGTCAGGGAGAATCTAGTGATTCCCTTCTGACCCAGTTGACAGGAGGGTAGGATGCATCTATTACCTAGTTTCTCGTCAGATTCCAACGGAGAAATCATTTTGGGCACATTACTAGGCCAGTGAGGTTGTGACAGTTGAGGAGGATGTGTTATATCACAACCAACCACTAAAGAAAGTGCTACAAATTGAGAATCCTACACCCAATGTCACCTCGATGTAGGTCCCGCACTTCAAGGGTGACTAGGTCACTCTAGGGAGGCGATCCTGGTGACTATAGGGGGAATGAGATGTAGATGAGTGGATATGAAAGTGGAACCCATAGAAGTCAAGTCTAAGTGGAATGAGAAGTGGAAAGATATTCCTTGTAAGTCAAGTGATTTTTTCCCCAAAGGTGTAGTACTTCTCCGGATGCTTGTACCTGCCCGAGACACAAGAAAATCCAACTTGCAATGATATATGTTAGTGTGGATCACCAAGTTAAGCTTGTTGTCCCTAATTTGCAGCAGTATATGAAAAATCATATCAGCAAGTAAAACATTCAAATCAACATGTAAAGCATAAGATCAATGAACAATATTAGCAATGAATATGGCAATCCATTATGATTGAAAAAATGACACTTTGAGTCTAAATAAAGCAAGTTGTTATAACATGTATATTTATGCAGAAAATTGAAGCCTTATGGTTGTATATTTTAGTCACTTATATCATCATATTACACCATCAAAATATGCCAACAATTATCCCAAAAGATGCGTCCTAGTTAGTAGAGTTAGTGAGCAAAATTTAGGAGCTAGTCTAGGGTTAGTTTAGGAGTTATGGTTAGTAGTTTATCTAGGTTAGATCAACACTAATGTCTGTAGGTTAGGGTTTGTAACAACAAGAAAAATAGTGGGATATAGGGGATGCCCTAGTGGGGAAGACTCCTCTCAATGTGAAAACCAACTCCAAGCAAGAGATCTTTCAAAAGACAAAAAATCATGTTTCCCAAGGCAATGATTTTATATCTCTAATGCAAAAAAACAGATGACTAGTGCCTTTACTATTGGGTTAATGGAGTCGATAAATGAATTAGATATGCTACTTCCTTGGGGGTGTAGATCCTCTTACTTCCCAAGGAAAATATCTCTAGTCAGGGTTTGAGAATGAGGGGTGCAAATCCTCTTACTTCCTCAAACAAACCCTTGCAACATTAATGAACTTTAAGAAATAAATGATGGAGACTAGAGTAGGGGTGTAAATAGTCTTACTTCCCACTTAGATCCTAGCACAAAAATCCTTGACTTGTAAAAATGATACCATAAGAGTAGAATACCATACCAAAATCAAGAAAGATGCTAAGACAATCCACCATAAAAGCTAGAAATCATTCATCCAAGGCTAGAACCTTACTCCTCCATCAACCATTCACAAGAGATAGCCATAAACAAGTGAACAAGAAACAAATATGCCAAGTGTAGCGAAAATTTCAGATCCAAGTACTATAATGTTCCTAAGCCAAAATGCCAACAACATTTCGTTTTCATTGATTTTTATGTGTTTTCTGGTTGTGGCATTTCATCAAACACTTTGCTGACTTAAGTCTCATGAGCTGTGCTAGGGTTTATACTGGTGGTTTTTGTGTCTGCTTGCAGCAAAAAATAAGAAGATATAGCAATGGAGCATACCTCAACAAGATTCAAGATCAACAACACAAGGAATAACCAAAAATACCTCATATATGATTTTATTCATAACAATGGTTGTCCTCATACAAAATGGGCAGATCTGGAATACATATAAGATAGTAGAGTGTCTCGCTTCCAAAATACAATATAGAATAATATCCAGGCTTCCAAAACCCTCTACATGATGAACACCAAATAATACTAAAGACCAATGGATATCCTGTGCTGAAGGTGATGCCCTCTCTAACAATGTGCAAGTCCTGGATGGGATATATAAAGGGAAGTATGACCTCCTCTCTGATGGACTCCAAGCACTGCAAACCTCCATGAGATGGTAGATATGACAATGGAAAGAAGGTATGAGATGTTTCAGAGCAAAATATCAACGGGAATACCCCCAAACCAAAGTGTCTCCAATGACAGATGTGCTTTCCTATTTGGACGAAGCCAATAATCTGGCCTCCAAGAAATAAGCTGCCAAATCCCCCGAGGAAGGTGCCAAACTATAGATTGGGCCAAGGGGGAGCCTCTGGAAAAGTCTCAGGATAAACAATGAGGAACTGATCCCCCAAAAGACTAGATCCTCAATCTGTGGTGCGCCCTCCTTCTTCCCAACTCGTGCCAAGCCTAATAAGACAAAGAAATCACCTCCAAAAAGGGCTAGGAAAGGCTCCCTAGGCCCTACAATGAAAACCCAGAAGTCCTTTTCCTCATAATCCTTCTCTTCTTCATAGATCACGCTAATCTCCTCAAGGTGGTGCACCCTCCTACTGGTAACCCCCTGAAGATGTGCCCTAGCTCTCTTTGAGCCTGTAACTGATGTAGAAACCACCTATGACTGAATAGATCTGATGTAGAATGGTGAGGGAGGAATATTTCACCTCCGTGACCAAGCTTGGACTAGGTTGGGTGGGATTTGTTAGTATCCAGATACTAATTTTTCAATTTTTCTCCTTGTTGCAGGAATGGGGTTATTCCTGTAGTGCCGAAAAGTGTCTTTTGGCCAGTGTCATACTTCTAGTTTTTTTTTCATCAAAGCTCTTATCAATCGCTTTACCTGCATTCCAAAAAATTGTGCCCGAGATTTCCAGAGGGTTGAGCATGGTCATAACTAGTATCGAGTTATGTTGATATATAGTTTTCTCACGAGGAGGGTATGCCATCAAGTGAAAAGTTGTCATTATAACTCATCGAAACAAGCACAACTCATGTGGGGTTCCTGGTGATGGTTGCAGCCTTACTAGCAGAGGTATGCTGATAGCCTCTACAATGTTTATTCTCCAGTCCAATCTTGCAAATCACTTCAAGGATGAAATAAAGAGGAGCGCCAATTTTTAAAGCATTGCTTGTCTATTCCAGTGTCCAGTCCTGGCAACATAGTCACGCTTTCTCCACCTGCCATCATAAATCTGCAAAGCATCAATAACCAGTGCAAATCATGGTGTATATAAAACTTCTCGATAGTTTTTGGTTAGCACATAAGGGATATTTGTTGTTGTATGGGAAGTAAAAATGTTGTTAATACCGGTGGAAAGGAGGCATCAACCTCATCTAATACCGGTGGAAAGGAGGCATTAACCTCATCTTAATGTTAAGAGACAGAGCATCGATAATGCACCACCACAAGGGTCGACATCGATGTCAAGTCACCTGGAGATACATCATTTTCGTATGCCAAGTCACATGAATATTGTATACTAGGTGTCGAAGCAATATGCTATCAAATGTGAGATGCCAGATGCCATCCAACGTTTCTCCCAGTGTTCGGTCCAAGGCATCTGGCCGTGAGTAAGAGCCATGAACAGGTGTATTGCACAAAGGAAGCCAAAAGCAGCCATCAAAATGATAGTCACTGAATTGAGGGTGAAAAAGAACGTTGGAATATTGATGTTCTGTTGCGCATGCTAACATAACTCCTTCCTGTATCGTTTCATACATCAATTAAAACATGCCCATTTCCTTCTCACCTTTCTGAGACATCCGATGCAGATGGATCATTATTTTCTTATTACTTGCTGGAAACATATGCAAGGGAAGAATTAGAGTGGCCAACTTTTGACTGGCTACATGTTGACTATTTGCCGGCGCTGATCCAACTTACTTGTCTGTTGCCTTCTAGAGAGGACAGTCTTCAAACACGTATCACACAGCTCCTTTTAGCTATGTCTAAGAACTTTGGGGAAAGTTATCTCAATGGAATTATGCTTCCAGTGCTTTTTAACTGTAGTTGTAGACAATGTTGGTACAATACTCATGCCTTCCAGTTTTGAAATCCCGAATAAGAGGTTTGAAACCAAAAACATCAGTGGCTGAGCGACTGGGTGTGATGTGCGTGCTTCCACTATTGCTTACAGGGTTTCGAGTTCGTCTTCTTGATCACCATTGGCTTTGAGTGCTGGGAAGTGTTATATATTCTCAGACATTTTACTCAACGCACCAGCACAAACAATTGACAACAAATAAATCACTGCTTTCAAAGTCTGGTCGACTGCAGAAACTAGCTGCTGAAGCTCGTGAATCCAAGAATGACAAGGTGTCCCTTAATGATATTCCTAGGGGAGCAGAGGGATTTGAGTTTTGTGCCAAGTTTTTCTATGGGATCATAGTCCCCGTAAGTGCCCTGAACATCGTGTCTGCACGTTGTGCTGCAGAGTATATTGAAATGACTGAAGGAATAGAGAAAGGAAACCTAACATTGAAATGGGATGTCTTTCTCGATTCAAGCATCCTTAATGGCTGGAAAGATTCTATCATTACATTGCATACTACAAAGTCATTCTCGCCTTGGTCTGAAAATCTGCAGATTATTAGTCGATTTCCATAGAAGTGCCTATTGACTATGTAGTGGAAGTTAAGGATACAAAGTTTTTGTTGCACAAGTTTCAAAGTTTGTGAAACTTGGATCGAGGCCAGATTCCTTCTACTCAACAACAGGAACAGGGAATGCCAATGCCAGGACAATATCTCTCAAATATTGAATTAATCAGTATGCTATCATTATCGATTGCATTCACAGAAAGGCTAATTATGTTTTTAAGCTCAGGAAAAGGAATCTAATCTCTTCAAATAAGGCACAGGTGGCAGAGTGTCAATTAAAGAAATTAATTTCCAGATTTTCGGGCAAAGATCAAATAATCAAAATGACAAGTCTGATAAATGTTCCAGATTCAAGCAAGTCAAAGGTGACAAATCAATTCCATATTTGTTAGGAAAATAATTAAAGCAGAAGTGACAGATCATCTTCAGCATTCGAGACCTTTTCCCATGCTTTAACCACCTCTCAACATTGAAAGACATAATAGGCAGAAAAAAGAACAAGTGGCAGATTGGCATCAGAAGAATCAAACTTTATAGGTGGAAGGAGGATTCATCATTGAATATAACAGTCCAGATTCCATACAAGCCATTCGAGATCTTTTCTGAAATCAAATCCCATGTTTTAGGGCACCTCTCTACAGTTAAAGGTACAATTGGCAGCTTCATCATAGATTGGAGTGGCTTGAATTTATCCAAAGGCATATGGCAGGGGATTCATTAAATGAAGATCATTCCCAATCTAAGGAGATTTAATGAGCATTTTCAAAACAATTCGAGAAACATTTCAACTATGTTTATTATTCTTATGATTTAATTAGATATTTTTGCTAGAAATTATGGGCAGTTAGTTTGTTATAATTGGTATTTAAGCCATGATTTGTAATAGAGATAGGGGGCTGGGGAGAAGAAGGCTGATAAGATATTGATGAAACAACATCTATCAGAGTTATTAGAAGCCCGAGGGCATTGTATTTAGGAATCACTTCTGACATTGGAGATATATGACATTTGTTCATTCAGATTGTGAATTTCCTGTCTAAACACTGTTTTTCCCTTTTTCTGTTTTACATTCAGTCTTTCTTCCTACTTGAATAAATTATAGACATTGAGAATCAATGGCAGCTTATGGATGATAGATTCCTGAGTGGTAAAGATTTTGCTGTGACTGCCTATCATCCATGTGTTTTGTTTCAAGTATCGTTGCATCTTTTTGACTAAGAGAATCTTGGTTTGACGAGGTGTTCTACTTTTTGTTTATTCCATATTCTTCTACCCATTTACATATAAATGTCTTATCTGATATACAATTTGATTGCCTTCGATCAACATGGTGTTTACTTGACTCCATGCCCAATGGTGTTTTAACTGATCTGCTTTTAGCTTGTTTCTCTTTCCTATCTCTCGTCATCTACCTCATTCACCTTATTTCAAAAAACCAAACACATTCCTATTTACAAAATCATTGCAATAACTAAAGGGGTGCTAGGCTTGTCCCTATAACAGTCTAGGGGCGACTTCTAGAACTAACATGATCTTTCACCTCTAGAACTAACATGATCTTTCACCACCGAGCTGATCTCTAGGGTTTGAAGTCAAAACCCTCAAAACCCCCAAGTGCATGGGCTCACTAGCTAAAAGTCAGATATCAAAATGATAAACAACATAATGAGAGAATAGAGGCCCCTGTCTTTATTTTATCCTCCCTTCTCACCTTGTCTCTCCAAGTGACTTTTACTTTATTTAATTATTAATTAATTAATTAAATCACTTTAATTAATTAATTAGCCAATTTTCCTCTAAAAAGTAGTTTATCCCTCCTTGTAGCTTCCCTGGCCACTGAAAGTCACTTCTCATCATCCTATCCTGTAGTGCTATTCCTCCCGATTCCAATGAGCTATTACACTAAGAGGTTCCTCCAAGTATTATGCCCAATATGACCTCCTTAGTGAATTTAATTAACATATAGCCCAAAATAACTCAAAATTATGGAAATCGTCGGAATACAACGAAACCAAAGCCAAGTTGTGAGGAATGGATAATGATGATGAAACAAGATGAGGGATGCAATCCAGACCCTAAGAAACCCCTCAATAGCCCCTACACTCACTATAACCTCCATCTAGCTACTTTGGTCATCATAACACCCGGCAATATAATGATGTCCCAAAGTGGGGACATTGCAGTCCTCCCTGCTAGAATATTGCTCGTCCTCAAGAAATAACTGAATCCATCAAAATATAATACCAGGGTCCCATGTCCACCTGTGGAACACACAATAGGCTCCATCCAAAGATGAACTGTCACACACTCCATCCCTTGGGTCCCATATCAGGACATGAACTGCAATACCCTATAAAGCATAATCCCAAAACATATCAACACCATGAGTCTCATGCACTTGACACATGGCCTCATCCTGGAATGAGTCCATCCTCCAAGTCCGTACTAAGACCAACACAGTCTCCACCAACTGCACATGCTACTTCCATAGTGAGGTACTGGAAGACCTCCATGAATCACCCTCAAGTGACGTTCTCTCCTCAACACTGAAGCTCAATGGAAAGTCAAAATAACTTTCCCTTGCAAGGGTCCACTTGCCTCCATCATTCAATGAAATGATCTGTCTTGTAATCCCTGGGTGCCATGCTAGTCTCTGCCAAATATCACCATGCTGGCGCTACACTACTCTGATCATGATTGTATGCTCCTTGTATACATACTGGATCCCCCACTCCTAGATCCTCAAGTTGGAATACCTGTTGAAACTGGACCTGTTGTCCAGAAGCTGCATCGGTAAAAGAACCTCTGTGGAAGTAGTATATGCCCCACCATTTCCATGCTTGATCATGAGGATCGAAAGGGAGAAACTGTCTCGATCCATGGGACAAGCCCCTGCAATCCCACTCAAAACCAACCCAAAGTGAAGTATGTGGCTCTTTGGTGCAACCTGGGTCATCATAAGGTGAAACAACCTACTAAAAAAATGGACTCCCGGATCCCATGGCAAACTTGGAAGTTTATCACTTCCAATCCCCACTAACTGCTCCTGTTTCATACTGATCACTGTCGAAAGCCCTCCGTGCTCATCCCCATGAGAATTTGTATATGTGTCACCCTCTGAGATGTCTGTTATCCCATGGCCTAATATTCTCACCATCACAGACAAAGTATTAACTGTTTGCCTATGATGATCCACCCCTATCCTGCTGTATGCCGTAAAAGCACTCCTGTCAAGTGTTATTGGCCTAACAACTCTCCATGTCCTTTGCCACTGTCTATCTCCCCCCATGCTGCTATCAATGATGAAAGTGTCTAGAAAGGCTATCTGAAACATCTGTAGCTGACTATAGGAATGGAAAGTATCATATGCTTTGGTCAATCCTAAGGATTCAACCAAAAGCTCATCCACTGATACCCATGGTAAATACTCGCATGTAGTCATCACTAAACCCCAATCATTAGGTACAACCAGGGGTAACTCCTCCAACTGATCATCAACCACTCTCCATCCCTCATATCTCATGAAACTGCTGATACTGTGAAGGTGATCTATTAGAACTATGTGCTGCTACAAAGGAGAGGCATCTCCATGCTCCCCTAAGTGTGTCTCCTCCTTGCAATCCAATACGTCCCTCTGAATCCCACCGTACACCTTTGCATGTCTCTGTGTACTATCACTCACCATTGTATGCTCCTGCATACTCATGTAATCTCCTGTATAATCTTGCAACATCATGGGTCCTAGGTGTACTACTGGGCCAACCTCTACATGAAGGTCAACCACTCCTGGGATGAAAATGGAAGTGTCCTCATAACTGCCCCTGGCTCTGGAGTCCCCATGCATATGTGAGTGCTCAAATGTCTCAAATATCCTCGTGGAGGGTAGCTCCTGATCATAATTCTCCATACTCATCAGTGATGCTGGGTACTCATCATGCTCCTCCATCAACTAGTGCTCCTCTGCTAAACCAACAACATCCTCTAGCAATGTGACTGAATTATATATCTGACTCTCTACTAAGATAGATGTAGTGGATCTCTGTCTAATCTCCTCAAGAAGCTCCTTTGATCTAGACTCTGATTCTTGAAGGGTTTTCTGTGTTCCTTTCAAGAATCCTCGTGTGCTCTCCAACTCATGAGTGAGTTTGTCCACCTCCAACTCCTGCTCCCTCAGGGCCCTGTGATACATATTGCCAACCTCCAATAGATAGTATTTGTCCATCAACAACTATTGGTAGTCGACCCTCATCATAGTCATCCTCTTCCCGAGAGTATGAAATTCGTCCATGGAAAATACCCCATCTAAACTATCATGTGCCATCGATGCCCTCCAACAATAATCTTCCACCAATGCATGTGTGTCATTAATGCGTCTAGTGGCTTCCATGATCATGTCCTCCTTGACTCTCAATTGTCCTGCCAAGTATTGAGACTCCTGATCACAGTCCTGTTGAGGTGCTACCTCATGCCCGTAACTACTAGTGTCAACCCTGGAATCCCCAACAACACTCTCTGCAAAATATAAGGCACTTAAATACCCCCTGTCCACTGCGCTACTGGGTCCTCCTATATGCCACTGCACACCATCACCAACTGCTAGCTCCCTCTGAATCACACTCTATCCTCCTGTGCACTCACCCTACTACTATCATCTGCACCTAGATCCCATACATATGTGTCTAGACACGTGCTATGGTCATCCTGACCAATAAGGGGTGCATCCTCATCATTGCCAATTGGTCCTGCAAGTAAGTGTCCCATCAAGTTATCAGTCTCCACAACCTGATAAAGGATGGAGTCTCCAAAAGAGGTGACCCACTCTCCTCATAAGCATGTGTAGTATCAATTGTATCCAAGTCATGTCTCTCATGAAGGTCCACTTGTCCTAGGTGTGCAATCCTTACGCAGGGCTCCACCAATATATCAACAATTCCATTGATGGCCTCTTGTCACATGGCTATCATAGGTGTCTGAGAAAGTGACAAATGTGTCACAATCACCATAGGAACCTCATCATGTCTAGGTGCTAACACGTGTGGATCTCTACTAGTGCCACCACTCTGCTAAAGTGTAAGATCATTAACACTATGTGATATGACTCCTAAAGGACATGTGTTACCATCCTGTCCATCCAACTGTCCCTCCAATGTGCAAAGGTCACTATCCTCCCCAAGTGTGCAAGAGTAACTAACTTCTACAAGTGTGCAAGAGTCACTAACATCATCAGACTGCTCCAAATAAGAATTTATTGCTGCATCCTCATACACCTCCTCATCCTCACTGTCATAGTGCACCTCAATAATGTGTCTTTTACCTTTACCCCTACATCTATGATCTGGTTCCCAAGGCACTTTGCAGTTGTAGCAAAGTTTCCTGCTCCTAATGGGTGTAGGAATGCTCTGTTCTTCCTTCCATCTGCTAGCTGGTAGTGCTGCTCTCTCTCCCATTTGTCTACATAGTGCTCCAGTATGTTGTATGTTGGCTATTAAATCACATAGGGATAACTCCAATCCTTGTCTATCCATTTCTCCCTATGGAAGACCCCTCAAATTGGCATGATTCTAATCTCTGGATGCATGCGCTAATCCCCACTGGCTAGGAGGATCAATGCTCTGATAGCATTGTAATGTTCCCAAACCAAGATGCCAGGAACGTTTTGTTTTCATTTATTTTTATGTGTTTTCTGGTTGTGGCATTTCGTCAAACACTTTGCTGACTTAAGTCTCATAAGTTGCTCTAGGGTTTATACTGGTGGTTTTTGTGTGTGCTTGTAGCAACAAATAAGAATATATAGCAATGGAACATACCTCAACAAGATGCAAGATCAACAACACAAGGAATAACCAAAAATACGTCAGATATGACTTTATTCATAACAATGGTTGTCCTCATAAAAAATGGGCAGATCTAGAATACATGTAAGATAGTAGAGTGTCTGGCCTCCAAAATACAAGATGAACACCAAATAATACCGAAGACCAATGGATATCCTCTGCTGAAGGTGACGCCCCTCTCTAACAATGCGCAAGTCCTGGATGGAATAGATCAAGGGAAGTATGACCTACTCTCTGATGGCCTCCAAGCACTACAAACCTCCCTGATATGGTATATCTGATGATGGAAAGAAGGTATGAGAAGTCTTAGAGCAATATATCAACGGGAAGACCCCCAAACCAAAGTGTCTCCAATGACAGATGCACCCTCCTAGCTGGACCAAGCCAATAATTCGGCCTCCAAGAAATAAGCTACCAAATTCCCTAAGGAAAGTGCCAAACTATAGATCAGGCCCAGGGGGACCCCCTGACAAAGTCTCATGCTAAACAATGAAGAAATGATCCCCTAAAATACTGGATCCTCAATCTTTGGTGTACCCTCCTTCTTCCCAACTCCTGCCAAGCCTAATAAGACAAAGAAATCTCCTCCAAAAAGGGATAGGAAAGGTGCCCTAGGCCCTACAATGAAAACCCATAAGTCCTTTTCCTCAAAATCCTTCTCGTCTTCCTAGATCGTGCTAATCTCCTCAAGGTGGTGCGCCCTCCTACTGGTAACCCCCTGAAGTTGCGCCCTAGCTCTCTCTGAGCCTATAACTGATGTAGAAACCACCTATGACTGAATAGATCTGATGTAGAATGGTGAGGGAGGAATATTTCACCTCCGTGACCAATCTTGGACAAGGTTGGGTGGGATCTTTCACCACCGAGCTGATCTCTAGGGTTTGTTAAGTCAAAACCCTCAAAACCCCCAAGTGCATGGGCTCAATAACCATAAGCCATATATCAAAATGATAAACAACATAATGAGAGAATAGAGGCCCCTGTCTCTCTTTTATCCTCCCTGCTCACCTTGTCTCTCCAAGTGACTTTTACTTTATTTAATTATTAATTAATTAATTAAATCACTTTAATTAATTAATTAACCATTTTTCCTCTAAAAAGTAGTTTATCCCTCCTTGTGGCTTCCTTGGCCATTGAAAGTCACTTCTCATCATCCTATCATGTAGTGTTATTCCTCTTGATTCTAATGAGCTATTACACTGAGAGGTTCCTCCATGTATTATGCCCAATATGACCTCCTTAGTGAATTTACTTAACATATAGCCCAAAATAACTCAAAATTAGGGAAGTCGTTGGAATGCAATGGAACCAAAGCCAAGCTGTGTGGAATGGATCATGATGATGAAATAAGATGAGCGATGCAATCCAGACCACAAAAAAACCCTTAATAGTCCCTGTACTCGCTATAACCTCCATCTTGATACTCTGGTCATCATAACACTCTATAATATAATGATGTCGCAAAGTGGGGGCATTACAAGTACTCTCACAAGAGCGAGAATTATGTCCAAATGAGATCTTATGATCTCTTATTTATACAAAATGTCACTAAGGTGACTCGTCCATATATTAAGGGGCAAACCACAAGAATAGGGGTCAACAAACCTAATCTTTCCCCCTTTAACAAAGTAATATTAAACAATTCATTTAAATTTTCACTTTTGCACAAATAAAACCCTAATTTTATATGGATGCCATCCCTTTAGGGGATGCTTTTGCAACTTGGGACAAGTTGTTGGTGTTGGAGAAGCTATCGTAGGCCTCCAAAGGCCACATGTCAAGAATATATGCAATCTCCTCACGTCCAAGGCATCATCCTCCTCAAAACATCCATGTATCAATGAGTGGCAACACCACCACCAAACCCTAGCCCCCAAATATGATGTCAAGCTCAAAAAGAAGACGTTTTGCCCCTCCTGGGCAAATTGTTTGGCATGTGAGGGTTGGGCTAGGTCTTCCACATCGCCTTCTAGGACTTCAATTATTCATCTCTGTGATCCAACATGTGGACCATGTTAACCACTTATTTCAACTAGGTGTCAACATCATGTACCATGAAGATATGTACCTTGTGGTACAACAAGTTTGAAGAATTATGGCTCAACAGTGCAATTTTGTCCCCAGTACTTCTTTCTATGTACATGGAATGACCATTCCAATGCGTGGGATAATTTTGTAATATGTTAGTATGGGTAAATTTATATTTAGTTTCCTAGGACTTTATCATTAGGGAAGTCCTTTCATCGAATGTTTTTTTTTCTCTCAAGTAATTGATCTTGTTTTCCGGAGATTTTAGTTACCCTTGAGTTTTTCACACAATAATCCTCCAAAGTGGTGAAAGGTTTTATAATGATCAAGCCCATTAGGTGACTAAGGTTTATAAGTGTTTTAAATTACCATGCTAGACATCTTCTAGAGTCTTGCGGAATTCCGTTAGGTTTTGATAGGATATTTTAATAATTAAGTTTTTTCGTAAATTGGAAATATTAGTTATTTTTGATGAAAAGTATACAAATTTGGTCCTTGTGGATTTTTTATAGGGGTGTGAGTACTAAAACAAAATGTATTATGAACCCCTACACCTTTAGACCAAGTTTCATCTCAATTGGACAAGTTTTTCTAGGTCACTGTCCGTGAGGAGTCCAAGTCAGTCAAAAGTCAACAAATAATTGGCTAAGGTAAAAAAGCCAAAAATTGTAAAAATCTCTAAAGTCACGAGAGAGAGTGGGGAAATGATTTCTAATGTATTTCCTAAGTTGGAAAACTGAAAATACAATTAGAATACCCCCCCATGCCAAGCCAACAACCAAAAGTGAGTCTCCCTAGTGAAAAGTATGCCCCCCTTCCTCATGAACTTAGGGGAAAGTAAAAAATTAAGGTGAAAAAAGTGCCAAAACCTTAAGTGCGCCCTTCCTATAGCCTAAATTCATGTTTGAAAAGTCATAAGGGGTTTTACCCCTTCACATCTCACTCCTCTTGTTTCCATCCTTATACACACCTACAAGCATGGAGAAGTTTCCAACCCACTTGGTGTGTCCTTGGAGGCACAATGCCTAAGTCCAAACCCACTATCACCTCGACTTGGACTTCTTCCGTCTAGGCTCACTCCTAGGGAAGTTAAGGGGGGTAGAACCTACTTAGTATGTAAGTTGATTAATGTGATCTAGGAGTTAATTTTAGTTTATTAAGTTAGGGGGAGACTAACCTATATGACAAGCAACAATGCAAATGCAAAAATTCAATGAAAAGCAGACCTTTCCCTAAA
The DNA here is from genome assembly GCA_009831015.1 of Picea engelmannii. Classification (NCBI taxonomy): domain Eukaryota; kingdom Viridiplantae; phylum Streptophyta; class Pinopsida; order Pinales; family Pinaceae; genus Picea; species Picea engelmannii. The sequence goes on along the minus strand of ML824682.1, from coordinate 34,298 downwards.
GGAAAACTAAGACTAGTGCCTAAAGATTGGGTAAAGGGGTCAATTAAGTTTATACGACAAAAATACAAAGAGTAGTCAAATGATCTAATTTCAATGAAATAAGAATATAACTTTACACTTGAGATAATTACAAGTTGAAATATACAAATGAAATATGCAAGGAACAAGTATACAATGGAACTAACAAATTAGATAATTGCACAATATATACAAAAGAATTCAAAGAACCATTAGATCCAATATATAATGAATATCAGATATCCACAAACGAAAGAAAGAAACTTGGAATAAATTGGAAATAAACTGCCAATAAGAGTTAGTGGGAAACTTAGGAAAAAAGGAGACTTGGAAGTAAATTACCCAAATGAAGATGGTGCACAACCTTTAGAGATATATCACTTGAAAGTAGATGTGCCAAACTGAAAGTAATTTAACTTGCAAGATAGATAAATGCTTGTAAATTAAAGTGCAAGAAAGTAAAAATACACAACTTAGATTAAAATGTTTAGAACTGAAAAGTAAAGGTTGTGTAAGTAAATTTTAGAAGAGTTTTAAGCCTTAGTTAAACTAGGTGAGAATGCAAGCCTAGACTATATGTCTACCTCTAAACTCTTACTTCTTTGACCAAAATGATTGTTGGGTTATCAAGAAGAAGGGAAAGCAAGGCTCTTCCCTATCTCCCAGGTCAACCCGGAATGCTTGGGGGCTCAAGCAGGGGGGACACCTAGTGTCATGAAGTCATCCCCGACTTAACACCCCCTGTAGCCTTCACAAGTCACCCTTTTTTATGGTGAAAGTTGTACTAGTTATGGGTGCCTAGTTAAACTAGATAAATTACTTCCAAATAACAACAAGTTACTCCCCTAATTAGTCTATATGTGGCTACTTTCAAATGAGAACGATATTAACACATTATACAAGTTATACAAGAAATACAAGCCTTACGATATTGCATGGGTTGGCTAAGCCAAACCACTTTGCAAGGTGTAGGAAAAATAAATCATTGAAATTAAAAGACTTGGAGAATAAACTAAATACTAAACAACCTCAACAAAGGCACAATGAGGAGGACAAGCCTACCGATTTTCTGCCAAAGTGGGTGAATAATTACATGAATAACTTAAAAGAAAAACAAGTAAACCTAGCCTCTCAACCTTGCCTTAAGGACAAGTGGGGAAAAACACTAGATGTATAAAACATAAAAATTATTACCTAGCCTTACGATATTGCATGGGTTGGCTAAGTCGAACCACTTTACAAGAAGTAGGCACAATTAAATTATTATTTGCAAAACCGAAAATTACTTTTTAGAGAAGAAGGAAAGCCCAAGAGACTCTCTTGGGCTGCTTACAATGCTGGAAAGAATTGAGAGAAGAAGGGGGTTTTGAAACCCCAACTTGGGAGGCTCTTTTGGAGTGTTTTGAGCCCCAAAATGGGTATCACCTCCCCTTGTTCTGGCGAGAACCTACAAAAAACAACAAGCTATAAAACTGAAATGCTGCAAAAGTAGTTGAAAATATTCAGAAATTTCAGTTAGTATAAAACTGAAATTTTATATAAGAAATCTGAACAATAAATGTATATTTTTGTGCTATTTTCAGAACATAAAATGCCTCAAATAAATAGAGAAAGATTAAGGAAAAGAACATAAATTTTTAGAGGCTTATGTTGGCCCGACAAGTAAATTTCCAGATTTGAAATCTACTTGTTTGAGCACCTTGGTGACCTGAAAATGGTGTCAAAATTGATACAAATCCAATCAAGAGGTGAGTAGATCCAATAAACAAGTAAAATACTTTACTAGTTGTATTAAAACTACCTCTCTAAAACAAATAGAAATACTTCTACTTATTCTACCAAGCAAAATACTTTGTTATGGATCTCTTAATCTAGGCAAGTAAACAAACAAAAACACTAGAAACAGAGCAATATCACCTCAATAATATTTTGCATAACATCAAGAAGACTCCCAATGCCAATATGGTGTTCCTCCAAAGCTTCCTTTATTCATAAAAAATTTCCATGCAAATACTTGTAGCAAAAGTAGAAGAAATGGGAAAGAGAGAGAGAGAGAGGAGTGGGAGAGATTTGGGCATAGTGGTGTTTCTCTAAGAAAATATGTGGAATGATGGGGGGTGAGCATTATTTTATACTTGTGAGGCAAGAGAGACCCCTCTTGGATGAGCTCCAAGTGTCACTCAAGCAAAATAAGAGATCATCTCAAGGAGGAGCGCACTTTTAGGGTTTTGACATGGCTAGGGTTTGAGGGTTGAGTGTGGTAAGGGGGGAAACACCTTTTCACTCACCCAATAGGTGATTTAGAGGCTAAGGAGGGCGCACTTAGGGTCTATGCTATATTTTCCCTTTAATTTTTGAGTTTGGTTAAGTTACTCACCAAGGGGGGCACACTTTTCTTGGGGAGAGGGCCATCTTGAGGTAGTGGATAACTAATGAGGTTGGGTTAAGTTAGAAAATTACTTTTCTAACTTAGGAAAAGAATTACGAAACCTCTCCTACTCTTTCTCACGATTTTTTCTCAATTTACATATTTTGACATTTTTACTTAGCCAAATTAAAGCAATTAAATTGCCGACTCAAGAATGACTTGGACTCCTCATGGACAATGACCTAGCAAAACTTGTCCAATTGAGATGAAACTTGGTCCAAGGGTGTAGGGGGTCTCTTTCCATTTATTTTGAGTACTTACACCCCTATCAAAATCCCCTAGGACCCAATTTTTACATTTTTACATCAAATTTAATTAAAATTATCATTAAATGGGTAATTTTAATAAATTAAAAAAAACTACTTAGACTCGACGAAATTCCGCAAGACTCTAGTAGATGTCTAGCATGGTCATTTACAATATTCTTAGACCCTAGTCACCTGTTGGGCTTGATCATTAGAGCGACTTTCACCACTTTGGAGGATTATTGTGAGTGAAAAAATCAAGGGTAAATAAAAATTACCCGAGGATAAAATACACCCTATGAAAGGACTTCTGTAATGATAAAGTCCTAGGAAACTAACTAAAATATGAATCATTTTGACTCATCACATTATTATCCCATGCAGGGGAACGAACATTCCGATTACAAAAAGACGTGCTGGGGGCAAACATTACCTTGTAGAACCAGAAGTCGACAAAAAATGTTGTACCCCAAGGTACATAGCTTCATGGCACATGGAGTTGACCCCTAGTCAAAATAGGTGGTCAACACCTCTAACCCTAACTCACTACCCAAACCCTAAAAGTGCCTCTTCCTTGACTTGTTCTCTCTCTCTTGGATGGGTGACACTTGTAAATCATCCAAGAGGGGTCTCTCCTCTCTCCCTCATATAAAAGGAATCCCTCCCTCCTCATTTTGACATTAGTTTTTCAAAACTCTATTATGCCAAAATCTCTTCCCACTCTCTCTCATTCTCTCCCATTTTCTCTTGTGATTTTTGGTGCCATTTGGTAACCTTTCTTGGAGTAATAAAGTGAAGCTTTGGAGGATCCCTTGGTGCTCTCTTGGTGTTTTCTTGGTTCTCTTGTATGGTATTTTCTCTTGGTAAGGTAACATTGTAGATTTTGTTTATCTTTGTTCCACATTGTTTTACTTGAAGAACCGTAAGAAAAGTAATTTGCTAGGGATAAATTTGTTGTAGTATTGTTATACGTTTATGTGATTTGTTTTTATTAATGTTTGCAAAGTATTTTGTAGGCCTTTTAAAAGATCTCACCTTCTTGCCTCATTGTGTAGTAAGGGTTTACAAATTTGTAGCTTTCCAAATATTGGAGGAGGAACTCCAAAGGCTTCATTCCATTCCATATAATTTTTCTGTTTTTATTTCATTCTTCTATTTACTTATTTTCTACACATATAATCACTTAAATCTTGCAAAAAAAATCAATTTCCAAGTTGAGATTTTTATTGTAAATATTTTTGTACATATGCTAACTCAAAACTAACATTTTGTTGTGATTTTTAGCGTTTTCGAGCAAACTTTGTTTGCTGATTTATGCATGTTTTCACCATTTAAAAGGGAGGTGTTGCCCAAATTTGGCTACCCAGAGCTCAATAAAACTTCTACAGGCTTTGGTTCAAATCCCCTCTCTCTCTCACTTTTTACAACTATTGTAAGCAGCCCAAGAGAGTCTCTTGGGCTTGCACTTTCTTTTTCTTTCCAAGTTTAAAATATGGAAATAATTTTAACTGTTTTCCCACACCTTGCATTGTGCTTGGCTCTGTCATCCTTGCAAAATCATACTAGCTAGGATTAGAAACTTTTTCTGATTTTTTCTTTAATTAATTTTGTCCACCTTTGCCACAAAATTGGAAGGCTTTGTCCTCCACCTTGTACCAAAGTAGTGTTGTTAACTTGTGTAACTTATTTATTTTAAACAATTTTTGTTTTCCCACACCTTGCATGTGCTTGGCCATGCCATCCTGCAAAATCGTGTTGGCTAGTGCTTAAAATTTTATTTTTGCAAAGTGAATAAAATTTACCCCTCCTTTTCCCCGTATTCCCTCCCCTTGCAACTTTGTGGATCTTGGGTAATAAGAAAGGGAAAATGATTGAGTGGATAGTTTAATTAGGCACCCATTTTTGTTATTATTTGGCCACTAAAATAAGGTGACTTGCGGAGGCTAGAAGGGGTTGAAGCCATGGATGGTTTCACGACACTAATTTTCCACCTTGTTGAGCACCCAAGCACTTTGTATTTGACCTATGGAGCTAGGGGAGAACCTTGTTGTTTTTATTGTTGAGAAACCAACATTTCCTCTAGGCTAAGGGATAAGGACTTGGGGTAGTCACATAGCTTAGGTTTGCAACCTTTCACATATAAGCCCCTAATCTAAAAAGAAACTTAAAATTAACTAAAAGAAACTTTAACACTTCCACAACATTTACATTCCTTGCAATTTATTTTCAAGTATTAACATTCTATTTATTTTGCGCAAGTTATTTTTCATGTGTAAATATTCACATTGATTCATTTACAAGTATTCTTTAGTTATTCATTGTTTTAAAATAATTGTATAAAGTTACTTTTCAATTCATTGTGTAGATAGTTCTTAATTTGTTTTATTCTTGTAAAATTAAAATTTTCATTCTTTTATATATATCAAAATAAGTGAAATTTTTAGGAACTGGTCCAATTGTGGTTTAGTAAATAAAGGTTTGTTTGTCATTGAAAGATTGCATTTTGCATTGTTGCCTGTCATTGGGTTGGGTATCATTAATCAACAATTTAATTAAATCTTAGAACTAAAATAAACCTTCACATAGTTTAATAGGGTCTACCCCCCTTGGCTTCCCTAGGAGTGAGCCGAGACAGAAGGAGTCCAGATTGATGTGACAATGGGTATGGATTCAAGTTTGTGCCTCCAAGGACACACCAGGTTTGTAGGTGTGTATTAGGATGACAAATATTTGGCATCGTTTCTAGGGATATGTCTCTTATCCTTGGTTAATTGAAAAAATTTAATTAATTCTTTAAAAAACTAAGTAATAATATTTTCCCTTAATTTTTAACTTGAGTTTTGTTATTTGACATTGCTTAATCTCCAACTGGAACCTCTACTTAATCATTCCTTGAGGTATCCTACCAGGAGAAACCCACAAGGGTTGGTTGATTCTCTTCTTGAACCTCAAAGGGTGTATAGGAGGAGACTAAACATACTAGCTCCTCATAGGCTCCTTGAAAGTCTTGGAGAAGAAACAATCTTTGATATACATCTACATAATAATCATACAACAAATATGGGTGATCCATTGAGGCCATGCAATTTTTCTAATATTCAAGGTTATCCTCATCCTATTCCTAACAAAGCTATTGAGAAATTGCCTACTTTTCAGGGAAACAATGTTGTTAGTGCCAATACTCACATCTTGAATTTCAATACGTGCATCCTAAAATGGTGTAACGGTCACAATTATGAAGATGTGAAGATCACTATTTTTAAGTATTATCTAGACATATATTTTTCTTCAAATTTGTAATGAAGGGGGACCCTCTAGATAAAAAAATGAGCAAGTTAATATGTTTGGTCATGGATATAATGTTGTCATGAATGAATGGATGGAATTGATGGAACATAGTAGGGGATTAAATTGCATGAATGAAGTTGTGGACAGAGTGATAGAAATTTTTTGTCCTAAGCCTACTCCCAAGCAAGCATCAGAAATTGATAGATACAGAGTTTTCACTTATCAAAGATATGGGACCAAAAATCAAGATAGGCCACAAGCAAGTGTTCCGAATACACCTCCTCCCCCTCCTAAATCAATTGTTTCTACAAATCATAATTAAATATTGACTTAGGAGGGTGGTTGAATAATGCAAAAATGTTGGTCCCTGTGGTATAAATTATGAATATTCTATCTCAAAAGGGGAAATTGCTCAAAGATATAGAACATCCTCCTCAAGGTAATGGTGACAAGACATAGGTTGTGGCTTACTAGGATGCACCTGTGATTTTGAAAAATCGGGATAGGGGAAATGAAAATAATCAATTGTTTTTTCTTTCTCTACTTATGAATGATTATCTTCTTCACAATTGTATGTTTGATTCTGGAGCAAGTTCAAATTTTATGACTAAGAAAGTAATGGAAAAGTTAAATTTAAGGATTTCAAGGCCTTATAATAACATTTGTGCTATGTATAGTAAAAATATTGAAGTGCATGGTTTGATAAAGGGCTTACAAGTGCATTGGGATGCCTTCCCTGATATTCAAATAGAAATGGACATAATAGTGATTGATGTTCCCAATGCCTGGGGTATGTTTCTCTCAAGGAAAACAACTACATATTTGGGGGATAGTATACAAATGGATTTAACTTATGCCACCATTACCACTCCTTATGGGGCCATGTTTAGATTAAATAGAGAATTGGAAAGAAAATAACATGTTGAAGATCCTAAGAAACCCATAAATGAGCTTGTATATCATGAGATAGAGATGGGATGTTATGAGATACCATCTAATTTTCTAGTATCTGTCAAAGAGGAACTTAAGGATGAAATCCAAAGTGTTTTTAATGTTTGGGATGCCGTGGATTCTTTTGATGGTCTTTTTATTGAATAAGATTCAAGTGAAAGGTATATTGATGTGGCTCCTTCAAAATATGGAACAGATTTGGATTTGTCATTTGGGACTGCATCATCAACATCAGTTCGCCAGTATTCAGATGAATCAATCAGATATCAAGAAGACTTGGATAGGATTTTTGGGCCATTTTTTCCATATGTCTTAGAAATTGGGGACATTTATTATGACAAAGATGATGTCTTCAACAAACAGGATGAGCATAAAAAGAATAAAAAGAAAAAAAGAAAAAGTGGAACAAACCTAGTAAAGGATTGTAGGGATAATAAGGAAGTTATTGGTGATAATGATAGTCAACATATCATCCCTATGGAATATTATGCCAAGCTTTTCAATGAAGGGTTGAAGTTGACAGACGTTAAATCTTTTCGTTTGGAAACAATGCAACTTCATCAGAAAGGGTTCAAGGAAGATTCTATCAAGTGGTTGAGAAATAAGAAAAAGGGTTCACATTAGAACATCATAAAACATGATAAAGTTTAGAAGTCTTCTAACAATTCATCTTAGCCAATTGGACGACATAAAGTTATATATGCCAGTGAAAAGGCTTCACCTTGAAATGATCTTCAACATAGTCATTTGGTGTCCAAAGGGGCACCCTTTGTAACGTATCTCTAACCTTTCTCCTTTTGATTCTTTCAATTTTGTCATTATTTCATTGATGTATATAGGTCATTATATAATCATTTCATTTAATTGATTATTATTTATTCTTTTCACACATGTACTTATGTTGGTTATTGGTGAGAACTTTGTTTTGCAGATTCTGAGGTTCTCACATGCTCTCCTTCTAAAATATCGATCATATGTCTCCATGTGGAGCTAGATGTTGACCACCTATTTACACTAGGTGTCAAATTCATGTACAATGAATATATGTACCTTGTGGTACAACAAATTTGAAGACTTATGGCTCAACATGTCAATTTCCCCCCCAAAACTTCTTTCTATGTACACAGAATGCCCGCTCCCCTGCGTGGGATAATTTTGTAATATGTTAGCATGGGTCAATTTTTATTTAGGTTCCTAGGAATTTATCATTAAGAAATTCCTTTCGTTGAGTTTGTTGTTTTCTCTCAGGTAATTGATCTTGCTTTCCAACGATTTTAATTACACTTGAGTTTTTCAATCAATAATCCTCCAAAGTGGTGAAATGCATTCTAATGATTGAGCCCATTGGGTGAATAATGTTTATAAGTGTTTTAAATTACCATGATAGACATATCGTATAGTCTTGCGAAATTCTGTTAGGTTTTGATAGGATTTTTTAATAATTAAAATTTTCTGTAAATTGGAAATTTTAATTATTTTTGATGAGAAATGTAAACAATTGGTCCTTGTGGATTTTGTATAGGGGTGTGAGTACTAAAAAAAATGGAATATTAACCCCTACACCATTAGACCAAGTTTCATCTCAATTGTACACATTTTTCTAGGTCATATTCCATGAGGAGTCCAAGTCAGTCAAAAGTCAACAAATAATTTTCTAAGGTAAAAAAGCCAAAAATTGTAAAAATGTCTAAACTCATGAGAGAGAGTGGGGAAATGATTTCTAATGTATTTACTAAGTTAAAAAAGTGAAAATACACTTAGAATACCCTTTGATTCCAAGCCATCAACCAAAAGTGAGTCTCCCTAGTGAAAAGTGCGCCCCCCCTCCTCATGAACTTAGGGGAAAGTAAAAATTTAAGGTGAAAAAAGTGCCAAAACCTTAAGTGCGCCCTTCCTGTAGCCTAAATTCATGTTTGAAAAGTCAAAAGGGGTTTTACACCCTCACCTATCACTCCTCTTATTTCCATACTGATACACACCTACAAGCATGGAGAAGTTTCCAACCCACTTGGTGTGTCCTTGGAGGCATAATGCCTAAGTCCAAACCCACTGTCACCTCGGCTGGGACTTCTTCCATCTAGGATCACTCCTAGGGAAGCAAAGGGGGGTAGAACCTACTTACTATGTAAGTTGATTAATCTGATCTAGGAGTTAATTTCAGTTTATTAAGTTAGGGGGAGACTAACCTATATGACAAGCAACAATGCAAATGCAAAGATTCAATGAGAAGCCGACCTTTCCCTAAAGACAACTAAGACTAGTGCCTAAAGATTGGCTAAAGGGGTCAACTAAGTTTATACAACAAAAATACAAAGAGTAGTTAAATGATCTAAATACAATGAAATAAGAATATAAATTTACTCTTGAGATAATTACAAGTTGAAATATACAAATGAAATATGCGAGGAACAAGTATACAATGGAACTAACAAGTTAGATAATTGTACAATATATACAAAAGAATTAAAAGAACCATTAGATCCAATATATAATGAATATCAGATATCCACAAATGAAAGAAAGCAACTTGGAATAAATTGGAAATAAACTGCCAATAAGAGCGAGTGCACAACTTAGGAAAAAAGGAGACTTGGAAGTAAATTACCCAAATGAAGATGGTGCACAACCTTTAGAGATATATCACTTGAAAGTAGATGTGCCCAACTGAAAGTAATTTAACTTGCAAGATAGATAAATTATTGTAAAGTAAAGTGCAAGAAAGTAAAAATACACAACTTAGATTAAGATGTTTAGAACTGAAAAGTAAAGGTTGTGTAAGTAAATTTTAGAAGAATTTTAAGCCTTAGTTAAACTAGGTGAGAATGAAAGCCTAGACTATGTGTCTACCCCTAAAATCTTACCTCTTTGACCAAAATGATTGCTGGGTGCTCAAGAAGAAGGGAAAGCAAGGCTCTTCCCTAGCTCCACAGGTCAACCCATAATGCTTGGGCGATCAAGCAGGATGGACACCTAGTGTCGTGAAGTTGTCCCCGAATTAGCACCCCCTGTAGCCTTCACAAGTCACCCTTTTTGATGGTGAAAGTTGTACTAGTTATGGGTGCCTTGTTAAACTAGATAAATTACTTCCAAATAACAACAAGTTACTCCCCTAATTAGTCTATATGTGGCTACTTTCAAATGAGAAAAATATTAACACATTATACAAGTTATACAAGTAATGCAAGCCTTACGATATTGCATGGGTTGGCTAAGCCAAACCACTTTGCAAGGTGTAGGAAAAATAAATCAATGAAATTAAAAGACTTGGAGAATAAACTAAATACTAAACAACCTCAACAAAGACACAAGGAGGAGGACAAGCCTACCGATTTTGTGCCAAAGTGGGTGAATAATTAGATGAATAACTTAAAAGAAAAATAAGTAAACCTAGTCTCTCAACCTTGCCTTAAGGTCAAGTGGGGAAAAACACTAGATGCATAAAACATAAAAAATATTACCTAGCCTTACGATATTGCATGGGTTGGCTAAGACGAACCACTTTACAAGAAGTATGCACAATCAGATTATTATTTGCAAAACTGAAAATTACTTTTTAGAGAAAAAGGAAAGCCCAAGAGACTCTCTTGGGCTGCTTACAATGCTGGAAAGAATTGAGAGAAAAAGGGGGTTTTGAAATGCCAACTTGGGAGGCTTTTTTGGAGTGTTTTGAGCCCCAAAATGGGTAGCACCTCCCCTTGTTCTGGCGAGAACTTGCAAAAAACAACAAGCTAATGCTTGCTGGAAATGCTGCAAAAGTATTTGAAAATATTCAGAAATTTCTTTTAGTATAAAACTGAAATTTTATATAAGAAATCTGAACAATAAATGTATATTTTTATGCCATTTTCAGAACATAAAATGCCTCAAATCAATAGAGAAATATTAAGGAAAATAACATAAATTTTTAGAGGCTTATGTTGGCCCGATAAGTAAATTTCCACATCTGAAATCTACTTGTTTGAGCACCTTGGTGACGTGCAAATAGTGTCAAACTTGATACAGATCCAATCAAGAGGTGAGTAGATACAATAAATAGTAAAATACTTTACCAGTTCTATTAAAACTACCTCACTAAAACAAATAGAAACACTTCTACTTATTCTACCAAGCAAAATACTTTGTTATGGATCTCTTAATCTAGACAAGTAAACAAACAAAAACAATAGAAACAAAGCCATATCACCTCGATAATATTTTGCATAACATCAAGAAGAATCCCAATGCCAATATGGTGTTCCTCCAAAGCTTCCTTTATTCATAAAAAATATGCATGCAAATACTTGTAGCAAAACTAGAAGAAATGGGAAAGAGAGGAGAGAGGAGTGGGAGAGATTTGGGCATAGTGGTGTTTCTCTAAGAAAATATGTGGAATAAGGGTGGGTGAGCATTTTTTATACTTGTGAGGGAAGAGATACCCCTCTTGGATGAGCTCCAAGTGTCACTCAAGCAAGAGAAGAGATCAACTCAAGTAGGAGCACACTTTTAGGGTTTTGGCATGGCTAGGGTTTGAGGGTTGAGTGTGGTGAGGGGGGAAACACCTTTTCACTCACCCAATAGGTGGTTTATAGGCTAAGGAGGGTGCTTAGGGTCTAGGCTATTTTTTCCCTTTAATGTTTGAGTTTGGTTAAGTAACTCACCAAGGGGGGCACACTTTTCTTAGGGAGAGGGTCATCTTGAGGTAGTGGCTAAGCAATGGGGTTCGGTTAAGTTAGAAAATTAATTTTCTAACTTAGGAAAATAATTACGAAACCTCTCCCACTCTTTCTCATGATTTTTTGCTCAATTTACATTTTTGACATTTTTACTTAGCTAAATTAAAACAATTCAATTGCTGACTCAAGAATGACTTGGACTCCTCATGGACAATGACCTAGAAAAACTTGTCCAATTGAGCTGAAACTTGGTCCAAGGGTGTAGAGGGTCTCTTTCCATTTATTTTGAGTACTTACACCGCTATCAAAATCCCCTAGGACCTAATTTTTACATTTTTACATTTTAATTAAAATTACCATTAAATGGGTAATTTTAATAAATTAAAAAAAACTTCTTAGACTCGACAAAATTCCTCAAGACTCTAGGAGATCTATAGCATGGTCATTTACAATATTCCTAGATCCTAGTCACCCATTGGGATCGATCATTAGAACGTTTTTCACCGCTTTGGAGGATTATTGTGAGTGAAAAACTCAAGGGTAAATAAAAATTACCTGAGGATAAAAAACACTCTATGAAAGGACTTCCGTAATGATAAAGTCTTAGGAAACTAACTAAAATATGACTCATGTTGACTCATTACATTATTATCCCACGCAGGGGAGCGAACATTCCGATTACAAAAAGACGTGCCGGGGAAAAAAATTACCTTGTAGAACCAGAAGTCATCAAAAAACGTTGTACCCCAAGGTACACAACTTCATGGCACATGGAGTTGATCCCTAGTCGAAATAGGTGGTCAACACTTCTAACCCTAACTCACTACCAAAACCCTAAAAGTGCCTCTTCCTTGACTTGTTCTTTCTCTCTTGGATGGGTGACACTTGTAACTCATCCAAGAGGGGTCTCTCCTCTCTCCCTCATATAAAAGGAAGACCTCCCTCCTCATTTTGACATCAGTTTTTCACAACAAATCTATTATGCCAAAATCTCTTCCCACTCTCTCTCATTCTCTCCCATTTTCTCTTGTGATTTTTGGTTCCATATGGTAACCTTTCTTGGAGTAATAAAGTTAAGCTTTGGAGGATCCCTTGGTGTTGTCTGGTGTCCTCTTGGTGTATTCTGGTTTCTCTTGTATAGTATTTTCTCTTGGTACGGTAACATTGCAGATTTTGTTTATCTTTGTTCCAGATTGTTTTACTTGCAGAACCCTAAGAAAAGTATCTTGCTAGGGATAAATTTGTAGTAGTATTGTTATACATTTATGCGATTTTCTTTTATTAATGTTTTCAAAGTATTTTGTAGGCCTTTTAAAAGATCTCACCTTCTTGCCTGATTGTGTAGCAAGGGTTTACATATTTGTAGCTTTCCAAATATTGGAGGAGGAACTCCAAAGGCTTCATTCTATTCCATATAAATTTTCTGTTTTTATTTCATCTTTTTTTTTTTTACTTATTTTCTACACATATAATCACTTAAATCTTGCAAAAAAAACAATTTCCAAGTTGAGATTTTTATTGTAAATATTTTTTTACATATGCTAACTCAAAACTAACATTTTGTTGTGATTTTTAGCATTTTCCAACAAACTTTGTTTGCTGATTTATGCATGTTTTCACCATTTAAAAGGGAGGTGTTGCCCAAATTTGCTACCTAGAGCTCAATAAAACTTCTACAGGCTTTGGTGCAAAGCCCCTCTCTCTCTCACTTTCTAAAACTATTGTAAGCAACCCAAGAGAGTCTCTTGGGCTTGCACTTTCTTTTTCTTTCCAAGATTAAAATATGTAAATAATTTTATTGTTTTCCCACACCTTGCATTGTGCTTGGCTATATCATCCTTGCAAAATCATGCTAGCTAGGATTATAATTTTTTTATGATTTTTTCTTTAATTGATTTTGTCCACCTTTGCCACAAAATTGGAAGGCTTTGTCCTCCACCTTGTTCCAAAGTAGTGTGATTAACTTGTGTAACTTATTTATTTTAAACAATTTTTGTTTGCCCACACATTGCATGTGCTTGGCCATGCCATCCTGCAAAATCGTGTTGGCTAGTGCTTAAAATTTTATTTTGGCAAAGTGAATAAATTTTTCCCCTCCTTTTCCTCGTATTCCCTCCCCTTGCCACTTTGTGGATATTGGGTAATAAGAAAGGGCAAATGATTGAGTGGATAGTTTAATTAGGCACCCATTTTTGTTATTGTTTGGCCACTAAAATAAGGTGGCTTGCAGAGGCTAGAAGGGGTTGAAGCCATGGAAGGTTTCACGGCACTAAGTGTCCTCCTTGTTGAGCACCCAAACACTTTGGACTTGACCTATGGAGCTAGGGGAGAACCTTGTTGTTCTTCTTGTTGAGCAGTCAACATTTCCTCTTGGCTAAGGAATAAGGACTTGGGGTAGTCATATAGCTTAGGTTTGCAACCTTTCACATCTAAACCCCTAAGCTAAAAAGAAACTTAAAATTAACTAAAAGAAACCCTAACACTTGCACAACATTTACATTTTCTTGCAATTTATTTTCAAGTATTTACATTCTATTTATTTTGCGCAAGTTATTTTTCATGTGTAAATATTCACATTGATTAATTTACAAGTATTCTTTGTTTATTCATTGTTTTAAAATAATTGTATAAAGTTACTTTTCAATTCATTGTGTAGATAGTTCTTAATTTGTTTTTTTCTTGTAAAATTAAAATTGTCATTCTTTTATATATACCATAATAAGTGGAATTTTTAGGCACTGGTCCAATTGTGGTTTAATAAATAAAGGTTTGTTTGTCATTGAAAGATTGCATTTTTCATTGTTGCTTGTCATTGGGTTGGGTATGATTAATCAACAATTTAATTAAATATTATATCTAAAATAAACCTTCACATAGTTTAATAGGGTCTACCCCCCTTGGCTTCCCTAGGAGTGAGCCTAGACAGAAGGAGTTCAGATTGAGGTTACAATGGGTCTGGATTCAGGTTTGTCACTCCAAGGACACACCTAGTGGGTTGGAGACTTCTTCACGTTTGTAGGTGTGTATTAGGACAACAAATATTTGGCATCGTTTCCAGGGATAAGTCTCTTATCCTTGTTTAATTGAAAAAAATTAATTAATTCTTTAAAGAACTAAGTAATAATCTTTTCCCTTAATTTTTAACTTGAGTTTTGTTATTTGAAATTGCTTAGTATCCAAGTGGAAACTCCACTTAATCATTCCTTGAGGTATCCTACCAGGAGCAACCCGCAAGGGTTGGTTGATTCTCTTCTTGAACCTGAAAGGGTTTATAGGAGGAGACTAAACAGTCTAGCTCCTTGTAGGATCCTTGAAAGTCTTGGATAAGAAGCAATATTTGATATACATCTCTTGTTTGTACATAGTAATCATAAAACAACTATGGGTGATCCATTGAGGCCATGCAATTTTTATAATATTCAAGGTTATCCTCATCCTATTCTTGACAAAGCTATTGAGAAATTGCCTACTTTTGAGGGAAACAATGTTGTTAGTGCCAATACTCACATCCTGAATTTCAACATGTGCGTCCTAAAATGGTGTAACGGTCACAATTATGAAGATGTGAAGCTAACTATTTTTGGGTATTATCTAGAAGGATATGCAATAGAATGGTTCTTGGAACAGGATCCTAACAATTTCAACACTTTAAAAGAAATCAAAAAAGCCTTCAATGAAAGATGGGGTGATCAGAAGGAAGACCGTCATTTATTGGTTGCCCTTAACTCTAGTCAAAAGAAAGAAAATGAAACAATGGAGTAATTCAATAAAAGATTTAATGACTTGGTTAAGAGCCTCCCTCAAACTATTAAGCCTCCTGATGCTTCAATCTTAATTCATTATATGGAAGCCTTTGAGGGAGAAATCAGATATCAATTAAGGGACAAAGAGCCAACAACTTTGTAAGATGCACAAAAGTATGCCATCAAAATACATAAGAATATGCAAGATGCTAGGAAGTCAAATATTCCTAGTTTCTCAAGGGCAACGTCTTCCAGAACAACTGAGGAGAAGAAGAATAAAGTTGAAAATCAAGAATATTCTAATGATGGAATCAAGGAACTCACCCAATTAATTAAGCAAATGGAGATTAACTAGGCCAATCAAATGAGAGAACATGCTAATCATATGACAACCATGCAAAATAGGTTGGTGGCCATGGAAAGGGCTCAAGTTAATAGACCCCATCATAGATCAAATGATAAGTGGTCAAAGAAACCTCCACCTCAAGAGGAAGGGCCCCCAAATACTTTTGAGTCTACTAGCTTGGTTGATCACCAAGTTATCCCATATTGTAGACCTTGTGGGCAATTTCATGAAGAATCAACTTGCCATATTTTTCCTCAAATTTGTAATGAAGGGGGACCCTCTAGATCAAAAAATGAGCAAGTTAATATGTTTGGTCATGAATATAATGTTGGCATGAATGAATGGATGGAATTTATGGAACATAGTAGGGGATTAAATTGCATGAATGAAGGTGGACAAAGTGATACAAAATTTTGGTCCTAAGCCTACTCCCAAGCAATTACTAGAAATGGCTAGATATAGAGGTTTCACTTATCAAATAAATGGGAACAAAAATCAAGATAGGCCACAAGCAAGTGTTCCTGAGACACCTCCTCCCCCTCCTAAATCAATTGTTCCTACAAATCATAATTAAATATTGACTTAGGAGGGTGGTTTAATAATGAAAAAATGTTGGTCCCTGTGGCCGAAATTATGAATATTCCATCTCAAAAGGGGAAATCGCCCAAAGCTATAGAACATCCTCCTCAAGGTAATGGTGATAAGACACAAGTTGTGGCTTACTAGGATGCACCTGTGATTTTGCAAAATTGGGATAGGGGAAATGAAAAGAATCAATTGTTTTTTCTTTTTCTACTTATGGATGATTATCTTCTTCACAATTGTATGCTTGATTCTGGAGCAAGTTCAAATGTTGTGACTAAGAAAGTAATGGAACAATTAAATCTAAGGATTTCAAGGCCTTATCATAAAATTTGGGCTATGGATAGTAAAACAATTGAAGTGAATGGTTTGATAAAGGGCTTACAAGTGCATTTGGATGCCTTCTCTGATATTCAAATAAAAATGGACATAGTAGTGATTGATGTTCCCAATGCCTAGGGTATGTTTCTCTCAAGGAAAACAACTGCAGATTTGGGTGATAGTATACAAATGGATTTAACTTATGCCACCATTACCACTTCATATGGGTCCATGTTTATATTAAACAAAGAATTAGAAATAAAATAACATGTTGAAGATCCTAAGAAACCCATAAATGATCTTGTATATCATGAGATAGAGATGGGATGTTATGAGATACCATCTAATTTTCTAGTATCTGTCAAAGAGGAACTTAAGGATGAAATCCAAAGTGTTTGTAATGTTTGGGATGCCATGGATTCTTTTGATGGTCTATTTCTTGAAGAAGATTCAAGTGAAAGGGATATTGATGTGACTCCTTCAAAATATGGAACAAATTTGGATTTGTCATTTGGGACTGCATCATCAACATCAGTTCACCAGTATTCAAATGAATCAATCAGATATCAGGAAGACTTGGATAGGATTTTTGGGCCATTTGTTCCATATGTCTTAGAAATTGGGGACATTTATTATGATGAAGATGATGTCTTCAACAAACAGGATGAGCATAAAAAGAATAAAAGAAAAAAAGAAAAAGTGGAACAAACCTGGTAAAGGATTGTAGGGATAATAACGAAGTGATTGGTGATAATGATAGTCAACATATCATCCCTATGGAATATTATGCCAATATTTTCAATGAAGGGTTGAATTCGACAGACGTTAAATCTTTTCGTTTGGAAACAATGCAACTTCATCAGAAAGGGTTCAAGGAAGATTCTATCAAGTGGTTGAGAAATAAGAAAAATGGTTCACATCAAAACATTAGAAAACATGGTAAAGTGTATAAGTCTTCTAACAACTCATCTCAACCAATTGGACGACATAAAGTTAGATATACCAGTGAAAAGGCTCCACCTTGAAATGATCTTCAACACAGTCATTTGGTGTCCAAAGGGGCACACTTTGTAACATATCTCTAACCTTTCTCCTTTTGATTCTTTCAATTTTGTCATTATTTCATTTATGTATACAGGTCATTATAAAATATTTCATTTATTTGATTATTATTTGTTCTTTTCACACATGTACTTATGTTGGTTATTGGTGAGAACTTTGTTTTTCAAATTCTGAGGTTCTCGCATGCTCTCCTTCTAAAATATCGATCATACGCCCCCATGTGGAGCCATATGTTGACCACATATTTAAAATAGGTTTCAAAGTCATGTACGATGAATATATGTACCTTGTGGTACAACAAATTTGAAGACTTATGGCTCAACATGGCAATTTTTCCCCCAAAACTTCTTTCTATGTACACAGAATGCTTGCTCCCCTGCGTGGGATAATTTTGTAATATGTTAGAATGGGTCAAATTTTATTTAGTTGTCTAGGAATTTATCATTAGGGAAGTCCTTTCATCGAGTGTTTTGTTTTCTCTCAGGTAATTGATCCTGCTTTTCAACGATTTTAATTACCCTTGAGTTTTTCACTCAATAATCCAACAAAGTGGTGAAATGCGTTTTAATGATCGAGCCCATTAGGTGAATAATGTTTATAAGTGTTTTAAATTACCATGATATACATATCCTAGATTCTTGTGGAATTCTGTTAGGTTTTGATAGTTTTTTTTAATAATTAAAATTTTCCGTAAATTGGAAATTTTAATTATTTTTGATGAAAAATGTAAACAATTGGTCCTTGTGGATTTTGTATAGGGGTGTGAGTATTAAAAAAAATGGATTATTAACCCATATACCCTTGGACCAAGTTTGATCTCAATTGTACACATTTTTCTAGGTCATTGTTCATGAGGAGTCCAAGTCAGTCAAAAGTCAACAAATAATTGGCCAAGGTAAAAATGCCAAAAATTGTAAAAATGTCTAAAGTCATGAGAGAGAGTGAGAAAATGATTTATAATGTATTTCATAAGTTAAAAAAGTGAAAATACACTTAGAATACCCTCCCATTCTAAGCCAACAACCAAAAGTGAGTCTCACTAGTGAAAAGTGTGCCCCCCTTCCTCATGAACTTAGGGGAAAGTAAAAAATTAAGGTGAAAAAAGAACCAAAACCCTAAGTGCACCCTTCCTATAGCCTAACTTCATGTTTTACAGGTAGAAAAGGGGTTTTCCCCCTCACATCTCACCCCTCAAACCCTAACTCACTCCAAAACCCTAAAAGTGCACCCCCCTTGACTTATTCTCTCTCTCTCTTGGATGGGTGACACTTGTAACTCATCCAAGACCGGTCTCTCCTCATTTTAACATGGGTTTTTCATAGCAACTCTATTATGCCAAAATATCTCCCCGCTCTCTCTCATTCTCTCCCATGTTCTCTTGTGATATTTGGTGCCATTTGGTAACCTTTCTTAGAGTAATAAAGTGAATCTTTTGAGGATCTCTTGGTGTTCTTTGGTGTTCTCTTGGTGTATTCTTGGTTATCTTGTATGGTATTTTCTCTTGGTAAGGTAACATTGTA
>ML824682.1:0-15042 GCA_009831015.1 Picea engelmannii | reverse complement strand
GGCCATAGCCCGGTAAACTTTCCGATGAGGGACGTTTCTGCTAGACGGAGGGCAAGAGAGCAAGGCTGCTCTGGAGTTAGCTCCAGAGAGGGGATCTCCTCCATCTTCTTAACAAACTTGGACGAGAGAGAAGGCTTGGGTTTGGGGCCTTCCGAACGAACTAACGCCTTGAATTCTTCCAATGGATCTTTTCCCTTCTCGGCGTTTAGATCTGGGGCCATCGTAGCCGGCCTCCTGCAAAAAAGATCAAATCGTAAAGGTTACCACTGTACCCACCCGCATGCAGTCCCGTAGGCGGTCTCAGGTCTCACAGGGACCCTCTGAAGGTGTTGCCGTGGGATTTGATCCGCGCCCTATAGACCCTGGTTGCTGCTAGACGCGTCCCTGCAACCAAACAATACGCTGAAACACCAAACCGCTTCTTCAAATCGCGAGCAACGCTCAGGCAAAATGCTGCTACACCATTCCGCTGCCCTGGGCCAGACTGCTACTCCAAAACGCGTGAAGAAGTTTGGGGACATCAATGGGTGCCGAACCCTGGGTGCTCGGCTGCTGCAGATCGCTTCCTGCACTCGGATACCAGAGCGAGGCGGATAGGGTTTGGGCCCTAGCCGCGATGACTCGTCTCGCCTCATCTTTTTCCCGTCTCCAACTATGTCCTTCTTTAGTCCTGTCCATTTGAGTTTGTTACATCTATTATTGCTTTTGATTATGTGACACTTTCTTGGACATTACGCTCTTTTCCCTGTTTCACCTTGGTGGTTGATATTGCGCCCTAGTAAGTGGGTCACCCTTAGGGATAGGTATGCTATTGGGAGGTCCTTTTGATGAGTTATTGTTCCATTCTCGACTATACTTTCCACTTTTCACACTTAATTCGCTCATCTCCTCACCTTTTGGGTTTTTTCGGGTGTACTGACCCAAGAAAGGGTTGTCCCTTACTTCATGGGAAGAAGGGGCTGAAGGCCCAGAGGATTGTGGATGGAAAAATATAAAATCCTAATTATGAACCTTCTAGGTGCTCGCCCAAATAGGTCTTGAGAGAAATGAAAAGCTTCTCTGAAAAAAAAATCAAAGACCTGCAAAGGAAAATTAACATTATATAAAATTCCCCACTTGTTGAGGTGTGTACACTCATGCAATGTCCCTTTCTTTCCTTTCATATGGAAATCTGTGTACCTATAGCTTCAAGTGGCCTTGTCGTAATGATCCCCAAGCTAATCGATTCACTAATAGGGGGTACCCAAGGTTTTGGAATATTGATTAATTAATGGTAATGAATGGGATTGGAAAAAGGATTCATTGAAAAAGAAGGTGCAACACACCCTCTACAAAGACACCCATAAGTGAGACACTACAACCCCTTGTATGTCATGAACCCCATGCCCAAATTTTTTCCCTTAATCCATAACACATCATCCATGTTATCCTCTAGCCCACTGATAACTAAGGAGATTATGTCTCGAGGCCCACAGGTCCTAGACATGGAGTACCGAGAGCCATATTGACTTGAGCCTGGCCCTGGAGCACCCATATTTCTTCTCCAATGCCTCCACCTTGTTAGCAACAACAACATCCATCCCATCGGCCTAGTCCTTCAACATCAGTGGGTCTTTCTCCATGAGGTAATGAGTCCGGGCATCATGGTATGTGTCACTGTGATTCTCAAAACATTTGAATATGTGTATTTAATTATTTTTACTTCTAACATGTGCTTGGATCTTATGCCTTTCCACTTGTCCACACCTGGAGGGAATGATAGGATTCCCTAGCAAGTTGGTTCCCATAGGGTTTGAGTTTCCACTGGGTGGTTTCATGAAAGGTCATCGTCCATTCCCACCATACTTATCACTTTTCACCTTTTTCCCTCTCATCCATCCCCTACACTGGTTCGAGCACTGGTTTTTCCAAGCTAGCAAAGGGTTGTACCTTACCTTGTGGGAAGAGGGGGATAAAGGCCCAAAGGGTAAAAGTATATGGAAAAAGATAAAAGCCAAAAGAACAAAACCTTTAGATTTTTCACCCAGGGATCCCCGAGAAAGAAATAAAAGGATTCTCAGCAAGAAACAAGAGGGACCCATAAAATAATAAAATCAAGACATAGTTGGTGTATAGGGAGTCTCATCACGAGCCAACCTATTAGGTCCATGGGCATGTAGCAGTATGAAACTACCATTTAGATGTTCACCATTCCAGGGTAGTGGCTCTTGGTGGCATAAGCAAGAGAAAGGGGGTCTCATCACGAGAGAACCTTCTCATCTCCATGAAATGCTTGTGGGTAACATTGTCACCATTGGTCACCACGCCAGGGCAGTGCCCCCTAACTATTTTCTTGAAAGAAAAATCAACAAGATAAAAAGATAAAAGGCATTGAATGGGCTTGTAAACATTTTCATCCATGATAAGGTGCAACTCACCCTCTTCAGAGGCATCCATAGGTAAGCCATACATTCCCCTATCATCACTGCACCCATTCCTCAAACATCCATCACCACCTCATCCACTTACATGAATTGGATTTGTCTTCACCTGGAAACATCCCACGTCCAATGAGAATTATCCCAACATGACCTCCTGACGTCCTCTCCAAACCTGGCTTGTAGAATAGCATAATGTCTTTGAGCACTTGTTTGGGAAAGGGCGGTTTTATGCACATGTTTAGATAACTTGATTATTAGATGTGATTGAAATTTCTATGATCCCTGTGACTTATGAGCCCATGGAGGGCGTACTTGATGTTGTTGCAGGGCCACACCTGACGGACAAGTACATATAGGGAGATGATTATTTCGGACCTCCATAGGGATAAAATCCCACCAGATGGATGCTGAGATCCTAGCCAGAGGCAGAGATAGATCAGAGGTTTGCACCAGAGAGAGAGGAGGATGTTCCACCAGAGACAACCTGACATTCCTAGACCTAGGGGGGTATTTCCCTCCCACTATGATGTAGGCCTTGGAAGGCCCATGAAATCACCTCTGTGATCCTTGATGCCACCCAACGTTTGATGGACACTTTGGAGGCAGTTATGTGCCAAGTGGCATGTGTGGCTTGATTCAGAGGCCTTGGAAGGCCTAACATTTTGCTCCTGGAGGCCAGCGTTTCACCAAAAAGTCCCAATGTCACCCTAAAAGGGAATTATGTCACCTTTTCTACTTGATTTAGGGTTTTAATTTGTCATTTTATGTAAAAATTGGATATTACATGTAAATTGGCCATGCCGACCTTTTTAACCTAATTCTGGTCATTGTAACTGTATAAATAAGGGATTTTCCCTTGTATTATTTCATCAACTTATAGTCACAAAGGTGTGAGGTCTGAAGTTTCCACCCTAATTAGGGTTACTTGACTGAAATTTAGTGTGCACTTCTTGAAGGAGGCTAATTTTGGAGTATTTTGGCATTTTTCTTGCTGGAGGTGTTCAACTAGGTTATATGCTAAATGATTCTTGGTGAATGTAAGTAAATTTTATGAAATTATTCTTCATTGAATCATTATGGTTGTATTTATCTTTCATTTATTCTAATATTATGAAATTGTTAGCTTAAAACCCTTGGAGGCTAAAGAACATGTTATTGTTCTTGCCTTAACAACCTTCACCTACTAGATTATGCTAGAAAACCGATTTTTTGAAGCTTTTTTCTAAGGGCCTTGCCATTGCAACAACCTAGAACCTTTTGCTTCATATAAGCCATCATATTTTTCATCTTTGAGCTAAAGAAGGAGGAAAACTACTAGGGACTAGGGTTACCTACTTCCTAGTAGCCATTTCCCCCTAGGGTTTGGTGATTGAACCCTTGGGCTACCAACACTTCAATTATTTACCCATCTTGTCTCTAGCTCTCTTAATATCATTTGTTCCTTCAATATTTTTCACTGCCTAAAATGAATCCATTTACCCTAAAAGCACTGATCTAAGCCTTGCAATAGAGTGATTGACAAAAGCTACTATCAAAACCATTACCTTACGCTCTCTACTAACTACTCCTAACCTTAGAATAGTCTAATATACTAACCTATTTGCTGTTGTTACTAAAGTAATCTACAACCACCTATTGCAACATTAAAAGCACCTAAAAGAAATTATAAATTTGATTTATACACTGCCTGATTTTCTTTCGACAAATGCTAGTACTTTGCTATTGTTGAATAATTATTTTTGGTCATTGTGAAACCATTTCAAGGAATTTATTGTGAAGCAATTATCTCATAAACATTGCTGCTATAAAATTTTGTTTGCTTCATCATATATCAAATATTGCTTTTATTGATAAATTCCATGGTTTTATGAAGTACCAACAACAAGTTGTACTTGCAAAAGATATATTTTATTGTTGTTTTGTTCCGGGAAGATACATCTTAATACTTCACTACTTCATTGGTTAAAACCCTAGGACTTCTTGATCAGTGTGACTTGTGAGAGGGGATATTTTTATAGACACTTTAACCTTTGCCTTCTCAAACCCCTCGGTCACTGGGGACGTCTCTCCTGGGCCATCAACCCTAAATAGAAAGAGGTATCCTCTTGAGGTGACAATGATAGGATAACTTCCTGTTACGCCAATTTGCCTTCACTTAACCTTTTCCTTTGGAATAAGTACAAATTGTGTGATAACATTTTGGCGCTGTTGCCGAGGAACACTGAGTCAATTCTCCTCAAAGACGACACTTTTTGCTAAGCCTTTCATCAATATCCTTTCCTTTTCAAAGCTTACCTGGCGATTCCACTAAGGGTGAGCCCTTCATCCCTTTGATAGTTTCGAGAAAATTATCTGGCGACTCCACTAATGACAAAACCAACCATGACTTCTCAATGGTACCCGGGAAACTTCAAACCTTTAGACATGAGTAAAATCCTAAGATACCCTCGAAAAATACCCCCTAAGTACGAAAATTGGCTCCCTAGATTGACTAGTAGTGATAGGGAGAGAGATGACTATCACATGAGTGATTTATGGGATTTATTTCAATTCCACCCTATCAGTGACGATGTTGAATATTTGGAAATGAAACTCTTCTCTGCCACTCTTCATGGCAATTCTAGGAAGTGGTATGACAACCTCCCTGATGCTACCATAAAAAATATGGAATAATTGGAAGAAACCTTTCTCAAAATATGGGGTATTAAATTGGAAGACATCCCAATACTACTAAAAATACTCAAGCATATAAAACAAACTGAGAATGAAACTGTCAGACAGTTCCAGGATAGGTCTTAGGAAATACTATATCGAATTCTTGGAAGCCATTGTCCCGAAGACAAGTACATCATTCATATCTATACCAATGCACTCTTAGTGCATCTAGGGTTTCCCCTCAGTAAAAAGGGCACAAGAATGCTCAATGAAGCTCACAACATGGATAAAGGAATAGAGGAAAATATCTCCTTGTCCCAGGTAAGACACCTCTTTACCCCAAACACTCTTAGCTGAGAGAGATTAGTTTCCCATGAGACCTTTATTGCTGACTTCCAACAAGAGCCAGAACAAATCATCGACCAACAAGAGGCTAAGGGGAGGGATCTTGATGAGGTTTTCCAATCCCACAAGAAAGAGCAAAGGATTACTCGTTCTTCTTCCAATAATAATGAAGATATGGTTGAGGAGATAGAACTTGAGGACATCAAACACAATGATGAAGTATTGATGTGTCCTCATCCCTCTGATGAAGCCATCCAAAATCCCATTGTTCCTCCACAATAAGAAGAGGATGAGGTTAGTCACTTTCCTTTTCAGGATTTCGGTAATACCTTATTCTATGATTAAGAGAGTGAAGGAGAAATGGAACCCTCGGGCAAGAAAAATCCTCCTTGTTGTACAATTAAATATGTAGGGGAAAGTAATGAGGATGAAACAATGATGCATGTTTTTTTGTTCGATGAAGACACCCAAGTCCTCGAAGCTCCTGCACAAGAAGAAATAAACACGGTGAATTACCTTCCTTTCCAAAATTTTGACGATTCTTTACTTTATGATTTGGAAAGTGAAGAGGAGATAGATCCTTCATGTTATGATACAAATAGTGACATAGTTGATAATATTGATGAGTTCATACATGTTGGAAGGTGTAAGTGGGATGTGATTGGTTATAATAAAGATCCCATGTACGATACTGAAGGTCATTTCCAGAAGTTGCCTTTGCAACTATCATATGAGGTCACTAATTTTGACAGTTGGAAAATAGGAGATGATATAATTACATATACTTTCCAAACAACTAGGGGTGACCTAGTCCTATATTCTCCTAATGATTTTCGGTTATACCTTGAGGATTTTGATGAGTACTCGTTTGAGCATTTGGATTTATTCTATGAAGAAAATTATCAACCATCGTTGTGCTTAGATCTTGATAAGAGTGAGGAAGTTACTTTCCTGAAGAGAGATACTTGTGATAAGATTTTCCACCTCCCTTTGATTACTTTACCTCACTATGTCACTAAAGGTATGGTTTGGAAAAATGTCACTTATCTCAAGTATTCTACAGGACAAAACCTCATTTTGGAATTTAGCGGAAGGTTGAGTACCTTAAGAAGAATCTTACTATCACAGTCTTCCAGCTTCCCCTTAAGAAATTGTCAATCATCCTCAGGATTATTGCTAGTCCCTTCCCAGGCCTCAGATTGTGAAGACGTCCTAGGTAGACAACATTCAGACTCTTTGAGTTGGTATTTTAAACCTTTGAATTTTCATGATCCCTTTCTGAGATGGATTAACCACTTTCCTGATAGTATGACTTGGAACCACTTTTTCCCTCCCACCTGCCTCCATGAGCTAGACCTTATGATTTCCAATGATACAATACATTTTATAACTCACACTATTTTTTTTTCTTAACTTATCACTGCTTTGGTTTATGATGAAGCACATAGGCAGGTGTTGTGAGACATTGCTAGGGTAGTTTCACTGGCTATTTGACTACACCTAGCATTCGGTCAACAAGTAAGTAGAGGTAAGTAGGTAAGCATTTGCATTCATTGTATATACCATTTGCATTTCATGCTAGACTAGTTGTATTTCCATTTGTATATGTGCTTGTTTATTTTCATTTTCTGTACCATATATGAGCCAAGGATGATATCACCACCCCAAATGATTACGAATAATTTTTGTTGAGATCAAACGGGTCAGAGGTTATGCCAAAGATGATGACGTTTTAATGAGCTCTATGATGAGCACACGTCCTCGAGTTGGAGCCAGATGCTATCCCCTAGCCTAGGGATAAATAAGGAGATTATAGCCTAGGGATAACTAAGGAGATTATGTCTCGAGGCCCACCGGTCCTAGACATGGAGTACCGAGAGCCATATTGACTTGAGCCTAGCCTTGGAGGGCCTATATTTATTCTCCAACACCTCCACCTTATCAACAACAAAAACATCCATCCCATCAATGTGGTCCTTTAGCATCAGTGGGTCTTTCTCCATGAGGTAATGAGTCCATATATCATGGTGTGTGTCACTTTGATTCTCAAAACATTTGAATATGTGCATCTAATTCTTTTTACTTATGACGTGTGCTTGGATCTTATGCCTTTCCACTTGTCCACACCTGGGGGGAATGAAAAGATTCCCTAGCAAGTTGGTTCCCATAGGGTTTGAGTTGCCAATGGGTGGGTTCATGAAAGGTCATCATCCATTCCCACCATACTTATCACTTTTCACATTTTTCCCTCTCATCCATCCCCTACATTGGTTCGGGCACTAGGTTTTCCAAGCTGGCAAATGATTGTACCTTACCTTGTGGGAAGAAGGGGCTAAAGGCCTAGAGGGTAAAAGTAGCTAGAAAAAGATAAAAGACAAAAGAATAAAACCTTCCTATGCTTCGCCCAGGGATCCCCGAGAAAGCAATAAAAAGCTTCTCAGCAAGAAACAAGAGGGACCCATAAAATAATAAAATCAAGACCTAATTGGAGGATAGGGGTTCTCATCACGAGCTAGATTATTAGGTACATGGGAATGTAGCAGTATGACACTACCATTTAGCTGGTCACCACGCCAGGGTAGTGGCTCTTGGTGGCATAGCTAAGAGAAAGGGGGTCCCATCACGAGCCAACATTCTCATCTCTGTGAAATGCTTGTGGGTATCATTGTCACCACTGGTCACCACGCCATGGAAGTTCCCCCTAACTAGTCTCTTGAAAGAAAAATCAATAAGATGAAAAGATAAAAGGCATTGAATGGGCTTGGAAAAATTTGCATCCATGACAAGGTGCAACTCACCCTCTTCAGAGGCACTCACAGGTAAGCCATACATTCCCCTGCCATCATTGCACCCATTGCTCAAACATCCTCACCACCTCATCCACTTACATGCCTTGGATTTTTCTTCAGCTAGAAACAACCCATGTCCAATGAGAATTATCCCAATAGGACCTCCTGACGTCCTCTCCAAACATGGCTTGTAGAATAACATAACGTCTTTGAGCACTTGTCTTGGAAAGGGCAATTTTATGCACATGTTTAGATAACTTGATTATTAGATGTGATTGACATTGCTATGATTCCTGTGACTTATGATCCCATGGAGGGCGCACTTGTTGTTGTTGCAGGGCCACACCCAACGAACAGGTACACATGGGGATATGATTAGTTCGAATCTCCATAGGGATAAAATCCCACTAGACAGATGCTGAGACCCTAGCTTGGGGTAGAGACAGATCAAAGGTTTTCACCAGAGAGATAAGAGGACATTCCACCAGAGACAACTTGACATGCCTGGAACTAGGGGGGTCTTTCCCTCCCACTATGATGTAGGCCTTGGAAGACCAATGACATCACCTCTGTGACCCTTGACGTCACCCAATGTATGATGGGCACTTTGGACAAAGTTATGTTCCAGGTGGCACGTGTGGCTTGGTTCAGAGACCTTGGTAGGCCTAACGTTTTTCTACTAGAGGCCAACGTTTCACCAAAAAGGCCTAATGTCTCCCTAAAAGGGAATGATGTCACCTTTTCTGCTTGATTTAGGGTTTTAATTTTTATGTAAAAAATGGATATTTCATGTAAACTTGCGGGTTCTGTTGAGGTCTCTGTTTCTCTTGAAGTTTAGCCAGCAATATTGGACATTCCTCGATGACATGCTCAAAAGAGTTGCAGTAGCTGCAAGTGGTACAAGGGTTATGACAGTCCCTTGCCAAATGTCCTGGTTGTGCACAGTTGTAACAAAAGACCTGTCCTCGGCCTTGACCCATACCTCCTCCTCTTCCTCATCCTTTGAATCCACCATGAGGATTGAATTTTCCTCTCCCAAGGGAGTTATACTACGTAGTGTTTCCTTCTTGTTGTACTTTGCCTTGAATTTTGTATATGTCTCTTGACCTTTCATGTATGAGGTCATAAGCCCTACAATCCCTATCATCATGCCCTACGGAATTACATAACATGCAATACAAACTTGTGGGTGTCTGGACATATTTTTGCATGTAATATCACTCGCCAGGGCGATGTCTATTTCTGCATACCTCGCACCAGGGTAGGGTGACTTGCTTCAAAGGGCTCAGAGCTCCAGAGGCCAAGTATTCATGAAATAGGGGATAGTGTTCCTTATCATGGCCCTCTGATCTGCATCTAACACACCATATGTCTTCTCTTTTATCTTTTCCCTTGTCTTTATTCATATCTTCGACCTGCAGAGACAAACTAGTTAGCTGACTCAAGATTTGACTCATACCTGAGCTGGATTCTCCCATAGGGGATGATTCTAACTTCATGGCGATCTCTAGCACCTCAACCCGTGAAGCAATCTTCTGTTGCATCAGAGGAACTCTGATGTGTGGTAAGAGGGCATCAATAAACCATTCTTTGTTTTGCTCATCTAGGATCTGAAAATTCAATCGACCTATTAAGGTCTTGAATCTCTGATCGAATTCCCAAATAGGTTCGGCTACCTTCTGCTTGATCTCTTTTAGCTCTGTAATACATTGTGACTCCAACTTGGGTTTATTGATCTCTGAAATCAACACATTCTTGATCTCATTCAATGGCTTAGGCTGTGAAAGTCCTTGGACAAGCTTCATGTGCCAGCTCAGTGCACGATCCCTTAGGGTAGTACTAAACTGAGTTCTTTTAACAGCTTCGTCGGTGACATTATTAATATTCCATACAACTTCACATAGGAACCAGTGCTGATCAGGATCTTCAGATCCATCTCCCCTAAAAATAGATAGCCCCATCTAATCTGCCATAGATCTTCCTAGGGTTCCTGACTGATTATGTGGTGGACTACTGGTGACAGTTCTCTGAATGCTCTGGTGGCTTGGATTATTCTGATTTCTTAATGCTACTGAATCAATAGGATGGATAATAGTACTTACTTCAGCAGTCTGCGCAGTTCCTAAAGTTTCTGGCTCTTCCCGACGAGGCTCTTCAACTTTCCCTTCCTCTTCCCTTACAAGTTATGAATGCTCTTCATCCGTCAGATCTGCCTCTTCTCCACTATAGAAATCCTCGTCCCCGTAGTTCTGCTTAAACAAGTTCACAAGATGAACTTCTCTGAATGCTCTCCCACTATGCGTATGTCCAACCTCTGTGTCGCTATCGCTGTCCGAATTCTTGAACATTATCTTTTTCAAATCCAACCAATCTACTGTATCTTCAAGATGTTCTTCTCATGCAATAGCATCTTGATCCTCAACTTCAGAAAATGTAAATTTTTTTCTCCGGGTCCTTTGAAGAAAGATCTCTCGGCTTGACTATATGACTCTACTCTGTCAACAACAAACTTGGTGATGTACCCTCCAATGGTGCTATCAAACTAGTGATCTACTGCTCATGACACAACATTATCAACTCTATTGACCTTGTTGATCAACGTTGATGTCCAAACCACATGAGGTCTAGATTTGATCTCAAACTGGGTATATGCTAACCTAGCTAACCACTCATATATCTCTTGATGGATTCCTCCGAAAAAAATCTCGTGGATATCAGTAAAGATATATCTTTCCAACCAATCCTCCGTACTAAGATTAGGGTTCTTGTTCTGGGCTTCAATAAAGTCTCTTTCTTGATCCTCTATCCACTTTTGAATTTATGTCTTTGATGGGAACCACCTTGACGTTCCTTCAAGAAGATTCTGGTCCTGGTAACAAAACCATTTGTTGGCATAGGGGCAGACCCAGGGTTCAGCTTCAAGAGCGCACCAACAAGCCCTAACTACTGGTCCTTTCGGTAACACATGTGAAGCAGATGCAGTCTCACCCGAAGCAGCTATGGGGGGGTTGCAGGATAGAGATGTCTACAACCAAGGGGAATATCAAGTGGATCTAGCACTAGAACAACATAGCATTTATATATCTCTTACCAGCTTAACTCTACTTCGCACAACTACTTATCAGATCTAACACATTAATGCAATAACAGTACATCAAAGGGCCAAGAACATAACATCAATCACACACAACACAAAATATATGTGGTTCACCCTCTCTCTAGGGCTACGTCCATAGAACTGTGCTTATAATATATTAAGATGAAGCATACCGTTCTTGTCTGCGCTCTCAGATAGTAGATATTCTTTCTTCTCCTCGCTATCTCTCCCCTCCCTGTGCACCCAACTGCAGGGTTGATCTTCGCACCCAGCTGAAGATCTTACAATATAGAAGGCTCTCATACTCAACACTTCTTTCTCACACAATATCACTCACTCGATCACACAATGACAAAGACAACAACAACAATCATAACACCAACAACAACCCAACCCAAGTCCTCTTGACCTTTATTTATACATTACAATCACTCACCGACAACCTTAGGCCAAAATCTAGGTGTCAAAACCCTAGATACCAAAACCCTAGGTGTGTAAAACCCTAGGTCAACTTGACCCACGTTTTCAGGGCTTCACCAGCCTATCTTTCCTTCCTTCTCGCGTGGTGCTCCAAAGCATCCAACGATGGCTTTTTCCGCTTGCTGAGTTGTCCATGATCCTTCTTCCTTGATGATATGTCATCCTTGATCTCCTCATCCAACGACTTGTTTTCTATTACTTTGCTTCACCTTTTCTGCTCTTTTGCTCACTTCGACCCAGTAACAATCACCGTGTCTTCCATGCAGTTCGCATTTTGCCTTTTCTTCCTTGCTCTTCGCTAACTTTCATAACCAAGGGCCAACACCTCCAAAGTGGTGAAAGGAATTCTAATAGTTTGTTCCTCTTGTAGCTAGTGTCTAGTAATGTTGTAAATGACCATGTAAGACATCTCTGAAAGTTTTGCGGAATTCCGTCGAGTCTAGATAGGTTTTTTTTAATTTATTAAAATTGCCTAAGTTGGGTAATTTTAATTAAAATTTGATGAAAAATGTAAAAACTAGGTCCTTGGGATTTTTCTAGGGGTATTTGTGCTCAAAATAAATGGAATGAGACCCCTACACCCTTGTACAAATTTTCATGTCAATTCGACAAGTTTTGCTAGGTGTTTGTCCATGAGGAGTCTTGGTCAGTAAAAAACAACAATTTAATTGCTAGTCATGACATAGTCAAAATGTCATTTTTTGTAAATTTGAGCTAAATGGTTAGATTAAAGGTGGGAGATGATGCCTAAACCTTATCCTATCCTATCCTAACCCCTTTCCTAACCTTTTACACCCCCTCACTATTACACTCACTGCATTTCACTTGCTCCCCAAGGAAAGTTGCGCCCCCCTTGAGGAAGTCAATGTCCCAACTTAAAAATTAAAGTGGGATAGCGCCTCTAACCCCTAGTGCGCTCTCCCTAGTGCCTAAGAATAGTTTTGGGTGGTATAAAAGGGGATTAACCATCCCCCTCACTCATCCCTCATCCCTCTCACCTCTCCAAAACCCTAAAAGTGTGCCCCCTTTGAGATTGACAGTTTTGCTTGGGTGTTGACACTTGGAAAGAATGCAAGAGGGGTAAATTTGCCTCCCCAAGTATAAATGAAGGACCTATCTCCCTCATTTCTCACCAATTCTATTTCTATTGTTACTCTACCCAATTTTCTCCTCACTCTCCCATCTCTTCCATCTTGCTCTCATCCATTCTCTTGCTCTCATATTTGGAGAGGAACTTGTTGCAAGTATTTGCAACAACTTACTACTTGTTAATATAAATATTTGGAGGAAAAATAGTGTGTTAAGAGTATTATTGGTGCATCTATAATTTGAGGTGATATTTCTTGGTGTTTATTTGTGTATGCATTCTTTAGAGCTAGAGTAGAATTCCCAAACAAAGTATTTTTCTTGGGTACTTTTCCAATAGTATTATTGTGGATCTAAGTGAGTAGATTTTAGATTTAAAAAGTCTTTTGTTTCCTCTAATGTATCTACTCACCATTTTCTCTTATCTTGTAGTTTTCTCACAAGTATTTGCAGGTTACTTCAAGGGTTTGAAAGACTTGTTTCAGATTTGGAAACTTGCCTTCCTCGTCCATTTTGAGCCTCTAAAATTTCTGCAAGTTATTTATGTTCTTTACATTTAGATTTTTGGGTTGTATAACACTTAGAGTAGGTCATACAAATATTTACATCTTGCTGAAATTTTTATGCAGAATATTTATGTGTAAAAGCATAAATTTTCTTTCACTTTGGTTGTCTTTTGCAGCATTTCCAACAAGCTTTTGCTTGGTGGCTTTTGCAGATTCTCGCCAGTACAAGGGGAGGTGCTGCCCATTTTGGGCCACAAAACACTTAAGAATAGACTCCTATTGTTGGGTAACATAACCCCCTTATTCCTCATCTTTTCTAGCATTTGTAAGCAAGCCCAAGGGAATCCCAAAGGGGCTTGCACTTCTCATATTGTAATTTTCTGAAATTTAATTCTTTAGTTGTGCCTACATCTTGGAGTGAGTTTGGCCCAACCAACCCCCAAAACCGTAAGGCTAGGATAGTTATTTGTTTTCTGCAATTTTTCATTATTTTGTTTGCCCCACTTGTCATTAGGACAAGGTTGAGAGGCTAGGTTTATTTCAGCATTTTATTGCAAGTTCTTTCAACCCTCTTTGGCACAAAAAATGAAGGATTTCCTCCACCTTGTTCTATTGTATGTGGTTATCTTAGCTTAGTTTATTTTCAGCACTTAATTTCAACTTGTTTGCCTACACCTTGGAGTGTGATTGGCCTAGCCAACCCCAAAAACTGTAAGGCTAGTATAAATGGTTTTACTTCTTCATATTTTTAATGGTTAAAATGATCTGGAAGTAGAAGTAACCACTTAATACTAGTTTAGGCCCATGGAGGCATAGTAATCTTATGGTGCTCTCTTAATATTCTTTTCATTGCAAGCTTTATTTAGTTCAAGTACTTTGCTTCATTTTCATTTTTACACAAGTACTTTTCCTTTTCTTGCAATATCATGGGCATGGCATAATTTCATGGTTTAAGGTAAACATATATTTTAACCATTGCAAGTTTAATGTTCAAGTACTACAATGCTATTTCAAGTTTTACACTTTGATTAAGTGTTTTCCTTTACTTGCAAGCAATTTCCCTTTTTATGGTTCATGCACTTGACACTTTAGCAAGCACATCTTTCTCAACACACAAACTAACTTAATCTACCTTAGTCTCATAGGGCATAAAAATAATTAGACTTAATAGGTCACTCACTACTGACCCAACTTTGCCACGTAAATGAGGACTGTAAGGAAGTAGCGAAAGGTTCTAGATCGGGGACGATCTCATGACGCTTGGCATCCTTTCCGAGAGTACTTCTTTCCTTGGGTTGATTTATGGAGCTAGGGTGGGGTCTTGTTTGCCTCACTTCTTGAGCACCCAACAACTATTTGGTACAAGCGGGGGGAGTTTTGAGGTTGTCACTTAGTTAGAATTCACTCTCTAACTTAAGAACTTAATAATACTAACACATCCACTTTGACCTGGGGACATTTACTTTGGCATATATTTTATGGTTGACACTTAAATCTTGCAAGCACTCTATTTTCCATTTATTTCATGCAAGCTCATTTTAGTGTTGTGGATGATTAATTAAGTGATTTTTAGAGTTGCGCCCTTGCCCTTGGAGGCTTATTTTGAGCATTTAATTTTCATTTTAAGTGGTTTGTTGGTTTATTGGATTGACCCCTTGAAGTTG
>ML824681.1:115485-136940 GCA_009831015.1 Picea engelmannii | reverse complement strand
GTTTCATCCAACTACAAATGAGAATGAAATGAAGCTTCAAATACTAGACGAAGGACTTGACTCAAACAGAGAGGGGGAAAACTATTTCATTTTTTAACGAGCTTGACATAGAAACAAGAACTATGCTCATAACCTATGTTTCATTTTTTAACGAGGTTTCCATAGAGACACAAAACTATCCTCGTAACCTCTGTTTCATTTTTTAACGAGGTTGCCACAAAGATGCAAAAAACTATTCTCGTAAGTGGTTTCATTTTTTAACGAGCTTGAAATCAAAAAACCATGCTCAAAGACCTATGTTTCATTTTTTAACAAGGTTTCCTCAGAGACACAAAAACTATCCTCGGTGTCTTCTTGATCATGGATTCCAAGAGGACAATGCTCCAGAAGGACACCATGTCAAGGGACAAAACTCGGTCATGGATTCCAAGAGGTCTTCACTGGAAGGAAGAAACACACTCTGGAAGGACATCATGTCCAGGGTCGCGACAGGAGTAAAGAGATTAGGCTATAACAACCCTATCGAAGAGATCACCATGTCAAATACTGAATCTAAGTCATCAGAAGTTGAATCCATGGGTGACAACGCCACATAATTGACCTGTGGTGGGGGCGATACCATATACATATAAGAACCATTCAGGGAAGCAATTCAGGCAGGGTCAATGAATGAAAGTTGATCAACAGTCACAACTCATCCATCGTGAGGGAAAGATATCACATGAAAAAGAGTAGACATAATCTCGCCCAAGGAGTAAAGAGAAATACAAGGGGTCTTGGACCACCATGACATCAATAAAGATAGTTTTCCCTCCCAAAGTTACAAGAAACTAAGGAAGGGTCCCTAAAGGTTGACTGGTTCTTCTGTTAAAAGATAACAGATTCTGCATAACCGGCACAAGTGGAGGACAACCCAAAGCTTGCCAAGCAATAGAGGACAAAATACTAACAGACGAACCTTCATCTATCAATGTTTGAGGAATCTCCTGACCACAAACCTATACTGTAATCTGGAAAGGAATGTAAGAGGGAAGACGAGGTCCAGTTAGCACACCGCAATCGAAATGGATGGCCTCATTACTTGGAGGGGGTTCCACGGGAGAAGGAGGAATTCCCCCCAACATGGTAGAGTTTGTATCAACGAGAAAAACGTGGGCAGTATCGGGTTTACTCTCTAGCGGGAGAGTAGGATCGACCGATGGAGAGATCAGATTGACCACTTGGGTTTCATTCTCCAAGGGGAGAATAGGGTCAACAGGTGGAAACAGATCGATCGCCTGGGTTACACTCTCTAACGGGAGAGTGGGATCAACCGAGGATGGGATCGGATTGACCGCTTTAGTTTCACTCTCTGAAGGGAGAGTGGGATTGACCGAGGATGGTATCAGATCAACCACTTTGTCAACTGGTTCAACTAAGGATGTGACCAGATTGACGACATGGTCAACCAGATCGATCGGTGAAGGGACCAGAGTGATCATTCCATTAACTATTGGAGGGTTGAGAGAAAGCTTACGGTAAGCAGTTGGAAGTTGAGGTTGTGAAACAGTCATGTCTTCCACTAATTTCGAGGCTTAGTCCATATGAGGACAAAGGTGAGTGAGATGACTCCCTTTGCATAACATACACGGGAACTTGACTCTACTTTTATTCTTCCCAACCGTATCATGACTGGTTGACGGGGGGTCGTCAGCATGTTATTCAGAGGATGACGACATGCACTGGAAAGGAGATGTAGACCATGCTTCTATAACCTTGGATAGACCAGGGAAATCCTTAAGAAGATGGATACTCTTACAAAGCCTGCAAGGGTACTTGGGATTATGGGTTGTTTGGGTGATCTTAACATCATCAACACTCCCAGCACGATTAATAGTAACTAGTTGTTTTCCAACATGTTTAGCAGTGGTTGGAGGTTTTGACCCTTGTTTATTTTTCTTCTTCTTATTCTTTCATTTCTTCTTCTTCTTATCCACCAAGTTATTAGCTTCAGAACTTTCACTCAACGAAGAAGATGAAATGGAAGGCGAAGATGAAACCCAGCTATGGTGCAACCTACGATAATCAGGCATTCTCGCACTCTGCCTATATAGCAACCTGCGAACTTCCTTTTTTATAGGGTTTTTACAAAGGAAAATGCAACTTCTTTTCTCATGAAAAGTTATTCTCCCTTCTTTCTTCAGGAACTCAGGCCATTGACCCTTCTAAAGGAAACAGATAGGTTTACATCATTAACAGTCATAGGGATGATGAAAATAATGTTTAACACGGTCGGAAATCATGCATCTCTTTCTTGGCTACGGACTATGCTTCGTAGAGTGAATTGAGTTTGTTGTCGACCTGCTGGATTTGATCGACATTTTTTTCCTACTCCATGGGGTCCATTGTGACCGCAACTTCCTCATTCAACACCTGTATCTTTGTGCACATTTCCTCCAAGACTTGATTCCATCGAGTGATGATGCCCATCCAATCGTTGACTTCCTTGAAGATTCTAGTGCAGTCCGTTGTCTACTTATGTAGTGCAGCTCGGGCATTGTTTCCTTGTAGTATGATCTTCTGCATTTGTTCCTGCAGCTGTCGAGGCTATTGTTCTGCTTCCTGCTAGACTTGTTGTAACTTTGATTGTGTTTTCCCTATGCATGTCACGAACTGTGTCCATGCCGCTTGTAACAGCTTGATCTGTTGCTTTGGTTCTCTTATCTCGATGGCTTCGGGTAGGTCAGGTGCAACCCTCCGAATCTCTGGCTAGGATTTTGCAAGTTTTTCCTGCACTTTTTCCAGTTTGCGTTGGGCTAGGAGTTGATCTCATTTTTCCTCTGTTCTACATGTTTGTGCATACTAATGTTCTTTTCTAACGATCTTGATTGAACTCTCAGTGTCCTGGATCCTTTTCTCTAGTTGGTCTGTGGAGGCTCTGATTAGTCCGAACAACTGTGATGTTGGCCATTGTACCAGGTTGGTGGTTGACAGAGCTGCATCAATGGGTGCTCTTGTCTGTAAAGGGAGTCTGTTGGTCGTTGAGTGGTCTGAACGGGTTTCTACTTCCTCTTATATTGGTGGCACTGGTGCAATCCTCAATCTTATATATTCGGTTAGAAGTGTCAGGACCTCTATTCTAGTTATGTAGAGTTGCATCAAGTCTGCACATTGTTGGGGGTTCTGAAGGACTTTCTCCATTTGTGCTCATATGGTTGTCATATCCTGGTCCATTTTTT
The DNA here is from genome assembly GCA_009831015.1 of Picea engelmannii. NCBI lineage: Eukaryota > Viridiplantae > Streptophyta > Pinopsida > Pinales > Pinaceae > Picea > Picea engelmannii. Next base: position 133,722 of record ML824681.1, on the reverse strand, counting down.
AGTCTGTCTCATTGGGCGCATCTGGTATCTTTGTTTCCTCTGGTACTTCTATATCAGGCATCATCATTTCTTGGGAATCCTCACCCTTGGGTGGTGAGGTGATTTGTTGGTTACCGTCGGCTTCCAGCTCTGCTCTGCTTCTGGTGGCTTCTTCCTGTGCAGAAGACTCAAGTTGTTGTTCCTACTTTCTCAGATTCAGAACATTACTCTTCTCTGAGACTTTGGGGTCGGGGTTGGGGATTTCTAAGCTGGGCTTGGGGGATTCTTTGGTTTTCTAGTCAAGCTGCATCTTCTCTAAGGTTGTGGTCTTATGTGGAGCGACAGTGAGGAGATTTGGTAGTTGGGGTGGTGGTGGAGGTTGCTCAACGATGGGTGTTGACGGGATTTTTTCAGGGTCTGGGTCATCGTAGATGTCAATTATAGTGGTGGATTTATTCATGGCATGATTCTGGGGAGAGAAAGATGCGAGGGGTTGTGGGTTCAGGGTTTTTTTCAGCGAGACCCCCATTCTGGGCCTTTTCCCTGTTGGTTCGGTGGCAAGCATAGCACCTAACATCTGATTGACCTGCACACTTGATAGCACAACATTGGTTGGAAACTATGGGGGAGGCGGTCTTTTCCTCCAGTCCACCTGCAATGTTTCTTCTTCTTCCTCGGAATCGGTCTGTGTCGGAGCATCTATCTTTTTCTTCTCGGGGCCTGAGCTTAGTCCCTCTCCTGCTTCCTTGTCTTTTTTCTTACTTATCTCGACCGGAAAAATGTAATGCATTCCTGATTTGCATGGGTCGCATTTAACTCCAGGCCATGACATGACCTCCTTGTTGAATGCTTCCTCATCCAAATAGAATGGTAGTAGTCCTATATGGAAATTTTCCCAGCTGGCATGTCTCGGCCAAATGCATGTGTTGTGTTGGTTCATGCTAAAGGCAATATTCCTCGTGTTATTATTGAGGAGCTCCTACAGGATGCGTGGCCTCTGTGTTGCATCTATCATAGCATTATACCACTTGGAAAATGTTGTGTTGTTGAGTGTTGTGTTCTCTGAGTCTGTTCTGGCTTACCATGGCTCAAACATTTTCGCCAAGCACCCTTTATCTGGTATTTTCGGTTTTCTTCCCACCGGTGACTTCCATTTGATCATCATGAATGCCACAAGAAGGTATCCATAGGTAAAGGTGCCTCCTTTCTCATGTGCCTCCTCGCAAGCTTTGAGTAGTTCCTCTAGTAAGAAGCTACACCAGTTGAATACTGCTCCCTGATTGCAAAAGTTGGCAACTAATAGCGCATCTAAAGTGCATTCTCCCTTATAATAGGACCTCATAACCTTGCTGGCTATGACGTAGCAGCCAGTCCAGACTGTTTCGAGCAGTATTGTCTCAATGACTGTTGTGCGTCCTCCTCTCTTGGTATTGAACTTCTCGTAAAGGATGAGCTCACCTTTCTTCTTCCCATGCTTACCGGGTCCCTGAAATCCATTTGAAACATCCTCTCCTTTAGAGGATAGCCCAGTAAGTTGTTGGATATCTTGTGCATGGAGCAGATATCTCTTATCCAACCATAGTCTCCTGTCATGCACTCTTCTTATCAGGAACTTCATGTAGCGCACAATTTCGTCGGTGGTGCCAAAGATTGGTAAGTCTCTCAGATTCATTATGGTAGAGTTGAATAGGTTGATGAACTCCTTTTTTCAGTATAAATTGCATATCTCATGTTCCATTCGGTGCTAGCTGCCGGAAAACATCTAGGTGCATCTATGGAAACAGGTTTGAATCTATTAGATCAAGGTCGAGTAGCTTGACATGTTTTGTCTTCCCTTTGAGATTGCCTATAATCTTGATCTGGGGGTCACAGATCTCATTTGGTACTGCTTCTTTAGTCATGGTGCTCTGGCTAGATGTGGCTCTTGGCATGAGAGCATCTCTGGTTTTTTTTTTTTTTTTAGAACTAAGGCTTTGTTTGTAGTTTTGTCAATGGTCCTACCTAGTTTGCATGGATGAGTTCAGAAATAGTTATGCTTGTTTTAGAAACAATACTTTCTTGGTTGAGTTTTGAGATTCTTATGGTTGGCATAACGGGTGAGTTTTAGCAATAACTGCATGTCATCATGACCGTATCGATGCAATAGGGTGTGAGTTGTCCGACGGGACAGTTTAATCAAGGTAAATCCGATTGGGGGATTTTGGTATTTACTTTGTTTGGGTGGAATAGTGACATGGTCGAATTGAGACCATTCTATTTGTCGGGTGGATATCTTGGTGCAAACTTCGATAGCATCTTGGCATAATGCAGATTTATGGCTTAACGGGCGACAATCAGGGTACTGGTCTGGCAATAAAGGGTGTGATTGTACTGCGTGTGTGTGGCCTTTAACTCATATTGGCTTGGGATTCATGGCTCCTCCGACCACAAAGGTTATCCCTATCATTTTTAATGGTTTTCATTAAGTGGAATTTCTCATGCTTTAGGTTCTGTACTACTGATTCATCAACTCTGTATCACCCAACACTTAAAAAAAACAAATGAACTATGTTTTATTGTGTAATGTTGCGCACATGGATATTATTAGCTGAATTTACAAAACTTCAGAAAAAAAATTGAAACTCAAATATAACTATTGTACAAACTCCGTTGAATTGGAGCGATTGTTCTTCTTCTCAGTTTTGAGATAGGTAGGGCTTCAGGCGAGTGCCATTCACCCATCCTGGTAGTAGCACACCATCTAGTTGCGTGATTCGGACTACTCCTGATGGTCGGATCTTCGCAACTATGAAGGGTCCCAACTAGTGCATACACAGCTTGCCAAGATGCTTCTGGTATTGGTTGTCATAGAGTAACACCTTGTTCCCTTGTATAAATACCTTGGTTTTAATGTGGCGGTCATGCCAAGCTTTCTATCTTTCCTTTTCAACCGACTGATGGAAGTCTTTCAAAAATCTGGTTTCTTCAAGTTCTTGTAGCTCCGCAAGTCTCTACGCCATTGATTCTTCGTCTGTCGTATGTGTGGTTTGTGCAATATACAGGCTTGGGGTGATGAACTCTGCGGGAACCACTGCCTATTTTCCGTAAACCAACTAGAACTATGTGTATCTGTGGATTTTCTTTGTGGTTCTCCTGTAGGCCCATAGTACCACTGGAACTCTATCATCCCATTCCTCTCAGTTTGCGCAACAGACTTTTGTTAGTCCCTTTTCCAAGATTTTGTTGAAGGATTCGACTATTTCGTTAGCTTGTGGGTGGTATGGACTGCTCTTGTGATGTTGAATCAAACATTTTGCGGTAAGTGTTGCTATAGTGCTGCTAATGAAGTGAGCTCCCTGATCGTTGGTTAGGCTCCTGGGACATCCGAAGCAAGTAATGATATTCTCAAAAATGAACCTAGCAACTATATCCATCGAATAGTCATGTACCGCTACTGCCTCTTCCCAGCGAGTAAGGTAGTCTATTGCGGTAAGGACGTACCTTGCCTTAGAATGTTTAGATATGGGGTTGATTGGCCCAATGAAGTCAACTTCCCATTTCTCAAATGCCTATAGATCTCTAATTGGTTGTAGTGGTAATTTATCTTGGCGTGACGACTTGCCCACCCGTTGACAAACATCACATGATCTAGCGTATGCTTTTTCTTCTTTGAAAAGTGTTTCCCACCAAAGTCCTGCCTGTAGAACTTTTTGTGTCGTTTCCTTTCCTCCTATGTGTCCTCCTGCAATTCTGTTATGGCATTCCCAGAGTATATCCTGCCTTTCATGATCTAGGACACATCATCTGAGGATGTTGTCTAGCCCTAGTTTATACAATTTCCCAGCAATCCCCTGATGATATGTTGCTCTAATGACCATATGGCGTTTCTGGGTTGTGAAATATGTTTCAGGGCATGCCCCTGTGCTGAGAAAGATTGTTATGTCCTCCAAGAATTCTGGTATGGCCTCGATCCTGAATAAATCTGCATCTAGAAGCTGGTCATTGATTACTCTGTCGCTTTCTCCTGGCTCTAGTCTGGATAGATGGTCGGGTTTGATGCTTCATCATCCTAGTTTAATGATGAATTCAAAGAAAAATTCTTGAAATAACAACAGCCATCTTCAAATTCTCCCTTCCAACACAGGTTTGTTAACTAGGTATTTTAGTGTTGAATGATCAGTAAAGAATTTAAAATGAGATCCTAATAGATAATGTCAAAATTTATTTAAAGTGCATATCATTGTTAATCCTTCCCATTCTGTCATTGTGTAGTTGTGCTCTGGTTGTGATAGATTTCGACTCGGAAAGTAGATAGGGTGATCCATAGATCCATCTCTAGGTTGCGCTAAGATAGCTCCTAAAGAAATTCCTGAAGCATCTACATGGACATGAAATTCTTTATCCCAGTTTGGGAATATCAATATCGATGTTGTAATGAGCTTCTCCTTAATTGTCTCAAATGCTTTGTCACATTCGAGAGTCCATTGGAACATTTCATCCTTTTTTAGGAGGTTTTCCAAAGGTGCAGTAATGTTAGCATACCTCTGAATGAACCTGCGATAGTAGCATGTATGGGCTAGTATGGAGCGCAACTATTTAATGATCGTAGGTGGCAGCATATTCATAATGACCACAACTTTACCTGGGTCTACCAATACTCCTTCTCGACAGACTATGTGGCTGAACAAATTTCCATGTGGCACACAGAAGATACACTTCCTGAGATTTAATGAGATTTGTAACTCTAGGCATCTGTCAAACCTTAGTCTTAGCAATGATACATGTTCCTTAAGCAGACTATATATTGTCTAATCATCCATATAGACTTCTATAAATTTGTGAATAAATTCCTTAAAGGCTGCTATCACAATCCTAGAGAAAACTGCAGGGGCATTCTTTAAACCAAATGGCATCACATTATATGCAAATTATCCACATTCGGTGATGAAAGTGGTCTGTCTCTTGTCCTCTTCAGCAATCCTAACTTGATGGTACCCTGAAAATTTGTTTGTAAATGAGTATGCTTCCTTCCCCGCAACCTATTCTAGGACCTCATCGATGAAGGGTGTTGGGAAAGGGTCATGCACACAGGCAGAGTTGAGGCTACTATAGTCCACACAGACTCTAATGTCCTCAGTTTCTTTCTTCCTTTGAATGACTATCGGGCTGACCCATTCTGCTTCTTCTACTGGAAAAATGAGACCGGCTTCTAGAATTGTATTAATATCCTTCTTAACTTTCTCTTTTACTCTTGGGTTAAGATGGTATGGCCTATGTCTGACAGGATTGGATCTCGGTTTTAACTCTATCTTCATTTCTCCCATAACTCCTTTGATCCCCTTCAATTCTGAAAATTTCTTTGGGAACAAATCTTCGTATTCCTGCAGTAAACTTTATATGTCCTGGTCGATTTGATCATCCCAGTAATCGCCCACCAAAGATATTTTGGGTTTCTCTTCGGTCCTTATGTTGAGTCTCTGCAGTTCTAATGGGTGATTTTAGGAGCTATCAGTCTGGCTAGGTATGTTGTTTTGGATTTCTTTGTTCCCCTCGATCTCTTTGATGGCTAGGTTTCTTAGTTCTTCTAATTCGTCTAGGCTTTCTAAAGCTTTTTTAATATGATAGCATTCTATGGGATTTTCAATCAAGGGTAAGTGGAGTTTAGTCTGAAGTTCTTGGGTATGCTTGGGACACACTACAAAGTCTGATCTCTTATCATGTTTGGCTATAAAAATAAGTTCTCTAATCTTTTGCAGGACTAGTTCAAGCTCAGGGTACTTACTTGTAAAGGAGAAGTCTTTGCAAAATTGAGCTGCCAGTGTTTGCCAATCACTGGTATGTCTTTTGGTTTCCTCATGTATGAACCAATATTTAGGGATTGGGCCTAGAGAGTGGGGAAATTCCTAAATCCATAGGTGAGAGGGTATCTTCACAGCCTTCCACAGTGTCATGCACTGTGGAATGTGTATTCTAGGGTCTAATTCTCCGTTGAATGGTTGCGCAATTTGGAGATCCATCTGCATTTCTGATTCCAGCTTCTCTTTGTGCCCGAACCTATACTAGATAGCTTGCTTCACCTCATCCCAATTTCTGAGTGCAAATTTATGCATGGCCCACCATCTGGCAAGGGTGTTCTGAAAAGCTATATCTAGTACCAAGATTCTTTGATCTTCTCCCACAGTTTCTTCCATATACTGCAAAAATTTGTCTAGATCTGCGGTGTCATTGTATATTGGGTGTCTCCTAACCTCGGTCCTAATCCATCTGGTCATTCTGACAGTTGCACATATTCTTGAGAATATTTAATACGAACCTTGTTGCCAACTATCAAAATCCAGTTCTGAATCTTCGTCTGTTGACTATATACTTCGCCAGCTTACTGATCCATCTGCAATTGGGTTTATATAACGGTTTCTTGTCCCAGTTTTTACAATGTACAAATGGTCTAGGTATTCTCCTTCCATTTTATTGTTTGTTGGTTATGTGTACCTGGGTCCTATATATGGTTCCAAAGGTTGAACTACCTTGATTCCCTTAGCTTCAAAAGTCATGGTGTATTTATTTAAGTCAATTACTGCATAGTTTTCATAGGCCCAATCGATGCTAAGTAGCACAGAGTAGGGGTCCTTGTCTCCCATGATCTCAATGAATTCAAAGTTAGCCATTGTTTTTACTCCTGCTACATCGATTTCCACATTCTCCAGTCTTCCTATGGGAAAGATATAGTATTGGTTTTCCATTCTTAATTGAATTGGGGAATATGTCAGTCTTGGTTTTCCTAAGGCTTCCTAGGTCTTCTTGGGAAGAATGTTCACATCTGACCCTAGATCCAACATGACGTCCTTAATTTCAAAGTCATATAACTGGGATATCAGTTGGAATTCCTTTCCCGATCTTACTTTTCTTTGTTACACTCTATGAGTACTCTTCTCAGGAAGGTTAGCTCAATTCCTTGCTTATAAAGTTTCTTCATTCCCTAAGACTAGATACAACGCATTGTGCAATTTCTCTGTCAGTTGATCATTCCCCAGAATGTTAGAGAATAATTGAAACCAGAGGTCAACTGCATTTTGAGGTTGCTCAGGTTGTCTTGGTATGCCTACAGGTTTTATGGGTGCACGGGGTGAAGCAGGTACTTGTGCTACTTTAGGATATACAACCAGATAAGAGGGATCTGGGATCCTCTTGCATTTCACAACTAGGAATGTTCTATATGACTTCTATGGCATATTTAAAGAATAGTTTTTGATTTAGGGGGTCATACATGTCTCCCTTAGGTGCTTCTTTCTGAATCTGAGCTAGAGTATCAGCATCATCTCCTGTCTTCACGCCTCCTCGAGTGACAATGTTAAGATTTAGTAATTGTCCCTTAGAAATCCTTTTCATCTATGAACTGATAAGGTTAGTTTCTCTCTGTCGTACCCTGTCTTCCCATTTTTCAATTAGCTCTAGGAAATCCTCAATTGTGTGTCCATTGGTTCTGCAGTGAGAGAACCATGGTTGCCTTGGATGAGGACAGTATCTAGCCAAATGAACTTGTTCATCACAGTTATAACATATGCTCAGTCCTCTTCCACTAGTTCTTCCTCCTCTGAAATCTCCTCCAGTTCCACCTCCTCGACCTCATCCTAGTCCCTGAGGGTTCTCATTTACCCTAAATGTTGTTATGTCTAGCATGTCCGCAAGCGCATCCAATTCCCTACATTGATTGGTAGTATGCGTGGTAGATACCAAGAACTCACAGTGGACTATTTTTGGTACCATCGAATATTTCTACATGATGGGGTACTGTCTCATTCCATGGCCGTGGGTTCAGCAAATCTCACAATATTTCGTTATCGGTGCTGCTTGTCCTCCTCGGAAAGCGTGATAGGGGGTGGGGTGATGGAATGGTGGGTTCATTGATACTTGCGCAACTCCTCTTGTAGGTCCTGGTAGGGTTATCATTAGGTTCTAAGGAGGTCCCATTCCTCTCATTCGTGGAAATTTAGTCACCAAATGACCTTCCATATAGCATCCATTGCACCAAACTTGTGGTCATCCTAGTCTCGATATTCTCAGCTCCTGAATCTTTTCTGTAAGTGTTGATATCTTTCCTTGTAATTGCACTAGATTCGCATCTACTGGGGGTCGAGTTACTCTCAAGCTCCCAGAGTATCCTTCCATGGCTTCAATCTTCATTGATTGCTCCAAGGAGTTTGTTAATGTGGCTATTCATTGTTGTGTTAGTGGAATCCAAGTCAGGGGTAGTAGTCCCTGAATGTACCACTCTCTTTGATGTTCTTCATGGATTGGGTGTGCCAACCTCGCTATGGACTCTTTGAACTTATGGTTGTACTCCCAAGCTGATTTTCCTTCCCTCTATTGGATCTCGCACAACTCGGACAGAGCCTGTTGTTCTGACTAAGGCAATTTGAACTCTGCTATGAACCTCGACCGTACCTGGTCAAGTGTGAATGCTTGACCTTGCATCCCTCGCACTCCTGGTTTAATGATCTTCATGTACCATTTGAGAGCGCGACCTCTCAAGGTAGTCTAGAATTCAACCAACTTGTTCGCATCAGGTGTCCCTCTGGATCTCCAGATGGCTTCACACAACAACCAGTGTTGTTCAACGTCTTCATCTCCCTTACCCCAAAATTTTGGGTATCAAGCAATCGGCCCTCCCGCATGGTTGGCCATTGTTGATATTATTGTTCATATCAGTATGAAACCTAATGGTCCTACTTGTGATCTACCAGGGGATCCCAATATCCTCCATGTACTCGCACTTCCAGGTTGTGACTGGTTAGTTAATTGTACTGGAACAGAACTTGCATGAGAAGGTAGTGTCGAACTTACTGCTTGTATAGAAAGTACTTGGGGTATGGGTGATTCGGGCTTGGTGTCACTGGCTTCGGGGTGGTTTTCTTTGATCTGGGGGGTCTCATTAGCTTCCATTGGGATGATCTCTTTGGCCGGATTCCCAATCTCTCCTGTTATCAGGGCTAAATCTTCTCTTTCTCCTCCAAGATTCGTATAGGCTTCCTCCTCTCTTACATATGCATTTTTTCCTTCTCGTCCCTCCTCCTAGGGACTTCTTGTTGTCCTTGCTTCTCTCTTGTTTAATCTTTGACTGGCCAGTCATTTCTGTCTTCTCATCCTCTGCAATTCTTCCATCTGTCTTTCCTCTATTTCTCCCGATCCTCCTTCTCTCCTCAACTTTTCAGACCATCTTGCAGCTTTCTTGATCTTGTCGCGCCACCACTTCTCAATTATGGCGAATCTCTTCAAGGCTCGCTCATCTCTTGAATCCATTTCTTGTTGTTTCCCCCCCATTTTTCAAAGAGCCCTTCCCCTCTCTCATGCCATGACTCTCACCACGTCTTGCCCTACCCCAAGAGAGGGTGTTTACACTGCCATCTCAGTTGGGGACATAATCAACATCCCTTCCTCCACCAAGAAGGCTTTAATCCATAGGGGGATCTCTCTTAAAATTATTCCCCTTGTGCCTTTCTTGAAATTTTATTTTTCCTGCAAGAAGGACTGGTGGTTCTCAGCTGCAAATTCAATTATGTATCATTCTATCGTGGTAGTACCCAGAAATCTACGGCCCGCGTGACTGGGCAATCCAACCTCTGGAGTGTTGCTAACTTGTCGGTATCCCATGTGCATATCTTCTTGACCCATCCATGGATCTCTGGAGCTTCTTGGAGCCTCTTGATCCAGTGAAAAAATTCTTCTAGGAATTTAACCCAGAAAATCTCGTACTGGTCACTTGATCTTTCTGAGTAAAAGATCGCTTCCCGAGTAGTTCCCACCGATTGTCTTCTTAGTTCCGCTTCTTTCCATATGAAGGCGTTACAGTTTTTTTCCCACCATTTCTCAATGCCAGATCTATGGATCGGTGGTAGCATTCTTCCCAATGGTTCCCTTTTAATACGGGTCCTGGCAATGGAACCATTTTGTTGGCGTGAATTTGTTCAGACCAGGGTTCTTCTCAGGTTACCAACAAAAGGCACCATGTAGTCTAGAGGACTGGCATTTTCATCCCCTCTAAAGAGAAGAAGTCTCACCTGAAGTGCTACTGAGACTGATAGATAGGGAAGGGTATGGAGAAGACTAAGGAAGATCCATAGAGCGTTCAGAACTCATTCATGTTCTTGCGCAATCAACATTATCAGATCGGAAACATCTAAATGAAAGAACCAGACCTACTTGCATTGCGAGCAGCAGTTAAACATAGAATCATTAATTAGAACTCATAAGCTATGCAAAAACATTGTAATGCATAAGAAAGCATGTAAAGACACATCAGATTTGAAAATTATCCCTTCATCATATTATCCTAAAGATCTTTATTACATCACAGACTCAGAATTACATAGAAATTTTCAGTATAGACTCTTGGCTTCAGACCTCAGCCACAGAGTTCTGGTTTCCCATCTAGAAAATCTCGTTCATTCCAGACTCTACTCTTCTCAATTTACAACAACTAGCAACCAAACAACTAGAAACCAACTAACTCCCAAAACCCTTGGGCGGTTCCAATAGACATGAACCAACCCAACCTAACCAACTGACCAACTCTTTTACAATTATATTATGTCCTATATAGATGGGTTATGTCTTCTTGTTATGTTGCAACTGTTTGTTCCTTAGTTCGGGTTGCGTTGGCTTCCACAAGTGTTTTCTGTTATTCTTCCTTCTAGCCTCTGATGGAGGTTGCGCGACTCATGATTAATCAAAACTTGTGCAATTCTTTCTCAAAAATGAAGGGCCCAACAAGTTTGTCCTACATTCATCAACCCAAAGGGCATTTTAGCATACATGAATGTGCCCCACGGAGTTGTGAAAGTTGTCTTCTCTCTATCTTCAGGAAAGATAGAGATCTGATTGTATCCAAAGAAACCATCGACCATAGACATCCTAGATGAACCCGTCACTCTCTGCAAGATGTGATCCATTTTCGGAAAAGGGTAGTTATCTTTCTTGGAGCTCTGGTTCAAATTCCTGAAATCGACACACAACCTGATTTCCCCATTATTCTTCCTTACGGGCATTAAATTAGCTACCCACTCTGAAAATCTCAAAGGAATGATGATTTGCCCACCCAATAGCTTCTTAACCTCCTTTTCCATAATCGGCAGCAGCATGGGATTTATTTGTCTGAGCTTCTTGAAAGGTTTGGCATCCTCTCTCAAAGGTATTTTGTGTTCAATGATGTTGGTATCATATGCTCTCAAATCCTCGTATGTCCAAGAAAAAACATCAGCGAACTCCTTCAAGAGTATGATATACTCGACCCTTTGTCCCTTTGACAAGCTGCTAGACAATTTGACCAATTTGGGATCCTCCTTAGTTCCTAGATTGCATTCAGTCACACCAGCCTCTTCAGTTGATCCTTCAATCTTTACAGCAACATCATTTCTGTCAGACAATCTCTCCAAAGGGACTAGCCCCTTTGGAATATGGTTGCTAGGAAACTAAACATTATGATGGTTAGAAATCGTATTCATAAAAACATCAGCATGAGGGCTTTCTTCAATCTCATGATCCTGATCAATATGCATATCATAAAATTCATCCACAGTCTCAAGGAACTTCTTAATCTCAATATCATCCTTGAAGACCTTCCAATGTTTGACATTGTCAGGGATAGAGGGTATGTATTTTATCTCCGCCTCATACTTGAGTTTCGGGAGAAAAAGGACTTTGAAATTACTTGCTAAGACCCCCAAGGAATCTGCCACAGAGTTCTCCTCCCTTGGAACAAATGAAATATTAAAAGCCAAGAAGAAACTGTCAATCATATCCCATACTTCATTTATATAGGCCCTTAACCTCAGGTGCCTAGCCTGATAGAGATTTATAACCTGATGAACAATTACCTCAGTGTCTCCAAACACTACTAGCTCCTCAATTTTCATGTCTTTGGCAGCTCTCAAACCCAAGACAAGAGCCTCATATTCTTCCATGTTGTTTGTTGTTTCAAATTCCAACTTGCAGGACAGAGATATGGTATCTTGGGTGGGTAGAATAAAAACTACTCCAGCACCAGCACTTTCCTTAGAAGAGGCTCCATCAAAAACCATTTTCCACACATATGTCTTAGGGGGAGGCTCTTTGAAAAAGGTAATAGGCTTCTTTCTAATTTCAATAGGAGGTTGAGGAACATCAAAGAGATGAAAAATATTGGTCCTTAAATCCATATCAACTAAGAAAATGGGGTGGTTGATGGGATTGGATTCATCGTTGATAATGTAAGCAAGTTGTGCTTCTCTATAAAGTCTCCTTTGTTCACCCCTGAATATAGGAATGGTGGCATATGAAAGGTCCATCTGCAAGGTTCCCCCCAGTCTCTTTACCCAAGATCTAGACAGGAGCATCCCGAACTTAGGGGGAACATCAGCCACTATTATATCCATGAATACGCTCTTCATTGGCAGCTGGAACAAGGAAACGGGCAAGTTTTTGATAAACCCAAGGAACTTCACATTTCTCGATTCGAAAGAATACAGGTCATGATATGTTTTTGTAACCTCCAACCTGAGCTCTTCCATGACAATCTTAGGCATGAGATTGTGAGAAGCCCATGAATCCGTTAAGTAGTTGTGTATCACTTTATCATGAATATTTAGCGATGTATAGAAAGGAGGGGAGGAATCATATCTATACTCTACCAAAGTTCCTAGTATGACAGATGGATTTTCATCTTGGAGGTTAACAAAGTCTGTGGAGGGAGGTGCAGGTTCGGGCAGAAAAAAAATTTATAGGCACCTTTTGAAATCCTCATGCTTGACTAACTCTAAGAGAGGTATAGGGATTATAATCTTTTGAATCTCATGCTTAAGACTAAAATAGCAGGGGGGATTCACAATCTCCTTCACCTCTAGGATAGGACCTTTGACCACTGGTCAAGGAATGTGTGCTTTCCTCTCTTTGTTGTTGTCTGTCATATATTTAGCAGGCTTCTCGGCTCTAACAGATCATTCAGGAACGTCGGAATTTGTTTCTTTCTTCTTGGATCTGAGGTTATATCTATTTGGATCATTGCTGGTATTTTCTCCTTTTCTCAACTCATTCTTTTGATCACTCATGAGGGCCTCTTCATATGTAGATTGAGTTAAATGAGGGGACAAAGAGGTATCTCCAAGGTAATGGATCTTAGGCTCAATATCTTCTTCCTCTTCATCTCCATCAGTAACCAAGTTATTTTAAAGAGGAGTTTACATTTTCTGATCATCTCTGTCATTGTTTCTCTGATCTCTTTGGATGATCTGAGGGGTGTTAGTTGGTCTTTTGAAACTACCCCTATTCTCAGTATTTTGGGAATTCCTATAGCCTTGTTTTCCTTCTAATTCGATCTTTTCCATTCGAGCAGAAAGTGATTTTAGTAGCTTGGTCACTTCATTCGTTTGAGGGGGGGCAGCAGAGGAACTAGAAGTCGGAGTTTCAACCCTACCTCTTCCTCTATCTCTGTTAGTTTTACCCCTAAGTTTTTCAGCTACCAATATATTGGATTCTACTTCAAGGGTTGCATATTGCATATGAGCCAAGGAGGTAGCTCGTCTTTCTCTCAACAGGAGGCAAAAATCAGGGCTGAAAGCACTAGAATAAGTCATCTTGGTAGAGGTTTCTAAAGGTTTAACTTCAGTGGGAATCTTTTTATACATCTTATTAAATCTCTTCGAGAAGTCTAAAATAGATTCCCCCTCTTCTCTCTTAAGTGCCCTGAATTCTGTAATATAATAAACAAGATCTTTTTCATTTCCCCGATGTCTCAAGAATGAATCATCCAAAGCAGCAATCCCATCAATAGATCTAGGAGGCAAGCCCTTCAACCAGACTTTGGCATCCCCATCAAGGCTCTGTACAAAAACACTAATCCACACATCTTCATTTTTGATGGCCTGAATCTTTGCAAATCTATAAAATGATGCAAGGTGCTCTTCTGCAGTCACATCTCCCTCTCCTGTGAACTAGGGCATGTACTTAAGGTATTCTATGGATGGAAGAGAATTCATAGGTTGAGGTAAAACCAGAGGGTCGTATCTAGCAGCCAATATCTCAGCCATCATTTTCCTAGGAGGATTAGCAGTTTCCATTTGGATGTCAACTAGAGGAGAAACAGGAGGAGACGGAGTTCGGACAGGCGAGACTAGGGTTGTGCTTCTAGGAGAAAAAGGAAAAGGATGATTGTTAGGAGATAAATATGAGGGGATAGAGGTAACATAGGTTTCCCTTTCTATAACTACAGCAACTTTCACAGGAGGAGGAGTAGGAAAGTCTTCTAAGGTCAAATCTCTCTCCTTCCACTTCACAACATTGGGGGAGAAAGGGGTGTCAAAGATTTCTCCCTGTAATACAAGGGTACAAGGGGAGAAATCAATAGGAAAACACCCAAAATTTAAAATCCTTGAAACTCCAACAGCTGGTGAAATAGGAGAACTAGAAGGAGTTAATGGAATTTTTAAAGAAGGATCATGTCAATTACAATAATCGCCTGGTACAGCAGTTGAGGTACCTTCTTGAGAGGTCTTTCCTTTTCTGATAATTTTCTCTGGGTCAGCTTCAGGTGTCGCTAGAGGTAGTTGCAGAGTGGACCTTGTGTGTCTACTTTCAGGAGCCACAACTGAAATAGTGGGGTCGAGACAATGCATTTACCTCAACAGAGTCGCCAGGTGCAAGTGCAATATTCAAAGGTTCTGATGTCTGATGCACCTTCAGAATCAGAATTTTGTTGTCATCCTACCTAGGGAAAATCTTCAATGTTCGTCGAATATTCCAGAGACAGGTATGCATGTGAAGCTTATGATCAGTTTGAAAGTCAAGAAGAGCCTATGATGACTGATGATTGCATAATAAATTATATGTTCTCAGCTGAGCTTAATCCATGTGATGGAAATCTTGTTTTGTTATCCTCTTGTTAGCATCATTCTGATAACGAAATGGTAGTTGTTGCTGATCATGAGTTGATCTCAAGAGGACAAGAAGATGATCAATCTTCTTGCAGAGGAACAGTCATGGCCGAGCAAGAGGTTGCCATAGATGTGCAGTTGTTTCTCAAGGAGCAGCATGTTTCTTACCTTCTTTTCAAGGATCCAGTAGCAGCCTTCATGGAGTTACACTTCTCATAGGTTTTGAAAGTTTCAGATTTCTTCAACTCACCCATGTTTTCAGGTAAGTATGGTTTCCTGAAAATCTCCTTGTCACTGTGGTTGCATGTTAAACATCATTTGCTGATCAGTAATAAAGACAAGATTTCTTCAGTGTTCAAATTGCTTGGATGGCTTCTATGGAAATCAGCATTCACCTAGCAAATGGCAGAGATGGTTAGTGTAGGAGTAGGAAATAAGCTCGTTGCCCGAGCATTTCCAGTTTGCAGCAAAAATAATATTTAACTTGGTTGAATAAAGGCGGGTTTTGAAGGTTTATGGAAGATCAGTTGCACAGAGTTTGAGAATTTTTAGAGATTGGTTTTACAGGCTAATTGACTCCATGCCCAATGGAACACTACAGTTTAAAGTTCTGTTTGAGCTTTCAGCAGGAAAGGCATCAGATCTGGAGTTCTTGAAACCTCACAGGGAGGATTCATCCCCGAGTAGGAGCCAGATGTTAGTGATAAAAACGCACTAGTATTTTTATCATTTTTTCCATCACTCTTCAAATGATTTATTGTTTTCCTTAGTTTCTTTCTAGTGTCTTGACCTCCATCTTTTCCATCAAACTCCCGATCGATTGTGATTACTCCTGACTCTTATGACTTTGTCCATCACTTGCATTCCAAAAGTTAAAAAAATAAACTACTATTCTTGCCTAAAAACCCTAGTTTTAGGTTTTCAAATAAAAATTATGTTTTTATTTGTAAATATTAACAAAACAAAAACGTTGTGTGCACAAATGACCTAAGGCCTACGACTAGACCTCAGTGATCCATTCATATGCCTATCAAGCTATATGGACTTTACCAAAATATTGGTGGCCTACAGATTTCAATGCATACCAAGTCTTGGCAACCAACACATAGGTCGTATCACAAGTCGACACACAAAGCCCAGCACAAATGCCAAATCTACCATGCACAATACAGCTCATCGATAGAACTATGAGTGTTGACATTTCTGAAGGTTATAATATCTAAACATCCGATTTAGGTGGGATTTACTCCCTGAGTAAATAAAGAATAAATAAATGAAACAGCCAACTGTCGAATGTCCGTTTTCCAAGTAAATGAATGCATGCACAGCTGTCTAATGGTAAATAAAGCCTGTGGTCTAAATGTTTGACATGTTGAAAGTTGTTGACGGTACAAGCGTATAACTTTCTATTGGTTAAATTAACAACTCAGAGGAGGTCTGGTTCATGGAATGGTCGAGCGGGGAGCCGATTCTGAATCAAGAGTTCTCAGACTATCAGGGGATGAATACATTGAAGGAAATAAGTGCATATGATTCGGAAGATGCCTAGGATGCCTTCAATCGACAGTAATGGTTTGGAGGGCTTACCTGGTCGAATAGTAAACAAAAACGAAAGTCTAGTGCCATCTCCTGCTCTACTTCCAAGTCAAGGTTGTTCTCAAGCACCTGTTTTAAAGTCTTCAGTTGCTAATGCAAAGCTTTTGCCCCATGGCGCTGGTGGTTTTTATTCTGGTAAATTAAGTGTGTTACTACAGAATTCAATAGCTAGGCCATTGACAGCCTTGGGGCCAACTGTAGGGGCAGCTGAGCCACTTATCCAAGGTCCATCTGGAGGATCTAAATCTTCTTTAGGTATTTCTACAGTCCAAGAATTGAAAAAAAATAGGTTCACAGTTCCCATGCCTGTTACAGGAAAACCTACTGACTTAGATAGGAAGTCAAAATCTTTGTTGGATGGGGATTTTAGTGTTCGGGACTGTAAAGAAACAAAGCTGTGTGTTCAGGGGTTGAAATGGCAGGAGTACTATCCTGAATTTGTCCGGCAAGCAATCATGTTAGCTATGGATAGCAGTGATCGTCATGATGAATTTGTTGGGCAGCTTCTAGAGTTTTTGTGTTCTGAAAAGACACTGCCTAATCAAGACATAGAAGCGGGACTAATGCTCATCACTGGTGGTTTTGATGATACAGCAATTGATGTACTATTGGCACCAAGATTTCTTGGTGAGCTAGTTGGAAGACTCTATTTAGCAGGAGCATTGGGTGCTCAAAGTGATAACCTGATCGAAGGCAAACAGGATTGTTGCTAGAAAGGAGGGATTCATATCTACATGAGGCAGAGTACCTGGAAACTACAAAATCTTAAAAATATCAAGCACATCCCAGATTTTTAAGCAGCATTCTTTTTGCATTTGAGAACACCGTTGATATCATTCCCTGGCAGTTACAGGTTTTGAATGTGATTGAGGATGAGATGGAAATCAAAGCTTATAGGTGGCAGAACAATTGGCTCATTAGTCAATCAAATCTAGTTTTAGAGGAATCCCGAAGACAGTAAACTATAAAGTATCTATAAGTTATATCTCTGGTGTTGGAGTAGAATCAGCAAGCAAAGATAATCACAGGTTTGAAAAGAGTTTTTCCTCTTTGTGATCAAATTTCTTTATTCTCCCCGAGATAAGGTGTTTTAGCAAGTCCAAAATACATTCATATTCAGCAGCTCACACAAACTTTTGTGATTTTATAATCACAGCATCTTTCAAACTTGAGAGGTAAAGCTTGAACATTTGGCTAAATAATTATCAGTCCAATCCATCCAAATTCCAAATCCCGATTCTTAATAGCTAATGATAAAATGTTCAAGTTGAAGTTTCGGTGGTTTAGGCAAGCCCAGGAGCACTCATTAACCACTTAAAGGGGGCCTTTTCGGTGGATAAGGCATTCAAAACTCAATACTCTTAACCACCGAAAGTCTGTGATAACCAGAATGCTTGAAATTTCGCACAGATCAGAAATTTTGGAATCAGAATGAGACGAAACTTTTTCGAATAGTCAAATATTGAATTATCAAGTCAGATTTAAAGACTATTTATAAGAGATAAGGTAAGAAGAAGAGTTTTAACCACATTTGGCATCTTTTCATAGGCAAAATTTCTGGGGTTTTTGGCTACACATCACAGCTCGAATTTATCTTTGGAAGAATAGGTCGAAGAAGCCTTGGAAGGCTAATCTGCACATCATCAACAATCAACACATCTTAAGGACCAGCTCATAGAGATTATCCTCCTTTTTGGGGTTTATCCCTATCTTTTTGTAAATATAGTTTGACTTTCTGTTTTTAGTAAATCAGATCCATTCTTTCAGGATCTGGAAACTGTTT
>ML824681.1:61092-93315 GCA_009831015.1 Picea engelmannii | reverse complement strand
TCTCTGTCTTTGTTGTTGCATCAATCCTTCGTAGATATAAGCTTGCAATTTTTATCCTAAAAGTTTTCTAGAACAATGGTTGTTGCCACTGTTCTCTCCCATACTCTTTGTTGTCCCATCATATGTCCCATTAGATGTTACTATGAGGGAAAACACGACCAAGGTGTCAATTTATGGTATGATACCATCCTTCTCTAGACTTTGAAGAAAATTCCCAAGCCATAGTGGGTAACCCTTAATGTTGTGCAAAGATTGTTGCACACTTTCATCTCAACATCACCACTTTGTTGTATATCGAATTCAAAGTTGAATCCCATGTACCCTAGATATCAAAGAGCCTAAATAAAAATAAAATGGTTGTGGAAATAGTCTATAAATATGAGACGAAAGGGAGAGAAGCACATACCTTCTAGAAAGAATAGTATGATTTACTTGGATACCTTCTAATATAGCATATTTATCCCAAACTACAAGACATTTATTTCAGATGGAATATGCAAAAGAATTGGAAGAGAAATAGTGATATATAAACTTCACAAAGGGTGGAAGTTCTATTCATTTACATGTTTCTACAACGAAAAATATGTAGGGGCTTCTGAAAGATCCATCCAACAATTTTCAAAAAAATTGCACCCAAGCAATAAAGAACACAAGAGAAAAACATGGAGTTGTTTGAAAAAATATTGTATTAGAGAAATAAATCTATAATTTCGAATACAATACTTTCCCCACACTTTGAAATATCTTAAAATCACAAGAAATACATTTGGGGAGAGTTTCCAAAATCCTCCACCAATATCGAGTCCGAAACATCTTATATCACATGAAATGGAAAAGGGTGGGGTTACCATAATCCTCCACCAACCATATACCCGAGTCTATTACAATCTTGAAATAAAAAAATATGGGTATGAAAGAAGAAAGAGGAGTGAATTTACAGAAGAAGAAAGAAGCACTAGAATTACAATTGAGTAGTGAATCCTTTGGGAAAGCTTTCCCATTCTCCTTATGGCTTTTCTCTAAAGAAGTTATTTTATATTCTACCTTTGGCCCCAAAAATTTCCAACCCATTCTTGCCTTTGGATCCATCTGCTAGTTGGTGGAGATTGTCTCTCGAACTAATTGCATAACCAACAACTTATCTAGGTGCAACCTGTTGATATTACAATAGATGTGGGAGGTATTAACCTCTACGTGTAACCTTTGACGAGTCTAGAATATTCTGGGAATCAAGAGAAACCCTAGAAGGTTAGGAAATAATCTTAGAAGAAAAGTCGGCTCAAGACAATAATTTATATTAAATTATTATCCTCCAAAAGTAGAATTTGACCCAGTTAAGTCACTTGGAGGACTATAAATAAGAGGGCTCTAGAGCTCATTTGTCACACTCACTCTCATAACTGCATAAGGACAAGTGGTGCGTGTGACTGGAGGAGAGTTGTAGCTGTTGCAATGGTGACTTGGTATTTGGTTATGGTTGGACCTTATGCTTGGTTATGGTTTGGACTTTCTTCTTGGTACACTATCTCCGGAGAGAGGTACACTACCTTGGTTGGATATTGGTTCTAGGGTTTGATTCTAGAATTATCCTGTTTATTAAGGTTAAGGTGCTCGGGGTTGGCATTTGTGCTTATGGTTGGGTGAAAATATTGAGATATTGTCTATGGTTAAATGAGAACACATTTTATTCTAATACGTTATGGGCCCACACTATCTTCAGACAATTTAACCACTGGAAGGTAGATTGGGAGGATTTGCTCAGTTGCAGTCAAAGTTGTGGTGCAACAACGAAAACCTAACCCTCATGTTGATGCACCTTAAGTGAAGCTCTTGACCTAATTCCTGAATAAACTAGTGTTCCCTAGCCTAGCGCACCTCTTGGTACTCTCCTCAAGCCAAGACGTCAAGTTTGAAATTTTGGTCAAAGTCAACATTTGACCAAGTCAAAATCTAAGGTTGACGAGTCAAAATTCAAAATGGAAGGTAGTTATGAAGACAAAAGACCCAGAATGAAGAAAGTGTATGCTGTGCCCAAGAGAAATATACAAAAAGGAACATTATGAGGTTTATTGATCCTCTAGCAGCTAAACCTCTAGTCCAACAAAGTCATTCTAAGGTTTACTGTCATAGTTGGGTAGCAAAGGTATGTACCTATACATGTTATTTTAATTTGTATCATTAGCATGAGTGTGTTTGAAGGGAATGCACAAGGGATCTTGTCCAAAGTAGTGATTTTGGATTCAATTCATTCAAGAGATCAACACACTCTCCAGGTTTGAATTGAGATATCTCTGGTTGTTATGGCATTATGAAATTCTAGTCAATGTTATAAGCTAACTTTAGAAAGGTTGAGATCGTATTCTCTAACTCAGTTTTCTTTCAAGAAAGCATATTGTTTTAAGTTTAAGGGATAGGTTGGAAAGGATACTTTCCCCAGAAGAAAAGTAATTCAAGTGGAACAATAACAAGACTCTAGGTTTTCATATCAAGTTTGACATCTTTATTATTGTCACTTAAGTGAGTATTGATAAGTACTTAGTAGATTATACTACTCAGTGTACTTATTTTCAAATATGAACTAACACCTACTCCAAGAGATATTTCTTTTTCTTGTTCTCAGGCTAGATCATCTTAGTAATGCTACCAAGAAACTATCCTTCATATGCAAGATCTTTTATTGCAAGCACTATTGTTCTTGTTGTATCAGGCGGGTTATTTCATGAAGGCTATCATGAAGATGTATTTATAGTCTTGTAGCAATTGCCTCTATCCTTTTCCTTATTCTTGTTTCGACTTCCTATCATAAACAAATTGTCTTGGATATTTCTTTTTCTTCTGGTCTTGTTCCGGGAAGGTACCCTTGTGAAATATGTTGAAAAACCTTTGATGAAAAATATTTGTGGAAGATGTCATAGAAGAAGTTTATAAAGATGACACAATTCTTGCAACAACTACCAGATGGGAAACAATCAAATCATATATAAAAAAACTTAAAAAGACTCAGAGGAAGTCAATAATTAAGAGGAAACCAGAACAATCTTGTGAAACTTTACAAAAAGAAAAGAGAGATGCAACAGACTGAAGCATGGACTCTCTTAGATAGAGGGAACTGATTGAAAAATTCCAGAAACATGCAGTCTCAGAATAAAAACAAGGAAGTTCTAGATATTGCTCATTTAGGAATGAAGACAATATTAGGAGGGAGCCAATCCCCAATGATATGGCCCATTAAATAATCCGTGAAGACTTGTAAATGGAAGTTTTGATAGATACAAGGCGAGATTTGGGGCTAGAGGGTTCTCCCAGAAGGAGGGAGAAGAATATGATGACAAATTATTCTAGTAATCAGATATACCTCTACCTGAGCCATTATATCTCTTGCAGTATACATGGGTTGGAGTTTACATCAGATGGATGTAAATATTGTTCTTCTCAACAAATTAATTGAAGAAGAAGAATATGTAGAGAAAGCTCAAGGTTTTGAGGTACACCAGAAAGAAACCCATGTATGCAGATGGAAGAATTCCTTGTATGGATTCAGGCAACTTGGTGCCGAGCCTCTCATGTACAACAAAAGCATGGTGAAAACTTCCTATGATAGAGGAAGTATATCGAAATGGTTCTTCAAAATTTGGGGATAAATGATTGCAAATCCATGGAAAACTCCCATGATGACAGATTTGAATAAGTTGAGAGACTCTGATCCAGTAGACCCGTCCCTGTATCAACAATTGAATGGATCGTTGATGTATTTGGAGAATAATCGGTCGTATATTTTCTTTGCTTGAAAATAGTTCTAGGTGGAACCTATCCATGAGTGTTGAATACATTGCAAAGCATGCCTTGAAATGTCTTTGTGGTACGTTTGAGTTATGATATACAACTGCATGGATTTATCGATTTAGATTGGGAAGAGAGTGCATATAACAAAATAAATGCTTCTTGTATATGTTTCAGTTTGAGATTTTCCACGATATCATGTTCTAGTAGGAAACAAAAGTTTGTTGCACTCAACACTTCAAAAGCATAGTATATTGCATCTTGTGTTGCTTGTATAAAAGCAATGTGGCTCTGTAAGCTGGTTTCTAGATTGTTTGATTAGGTTTTGGATTCGACCATGATATATTGTGATAACCAGAGTTGTGTGAATTTCTGAGAGAACCCGATGTTCCATGATAGGTCGAACCACATTGAGATCAATTGCAATTTTCTTCGTGATAAATTCCAGAGGGGAGAAGTAGTTCTCCAATATATCTCCACTGATGAGAAGATAGTATATATTTTTTGTAAATACTTTGTCCAAGATGAAAATTTTTCATACTTAAGGGACAAGCTGAGACTCGTGGAGATGAATTCCCTATTGGAAAGGGAAGTGATTACTCCCCAGGTTGGTAGGGAGCACTAATATGTTATTGATATATGGACAATCATTTTCCAGTTCAGAAAATGGTCTAGGTTGGGAAGTCACTTTCCAATCCATAAAGTGGTCAAGGATTTCTAATGGAAAGTCATTTTCCAGTTCGAAAAATAGTCCAGAATAAAAATTCGTTTTTGTAACAAAAATGGTCCGATAGATTGTTGATGTACTATGAACAATGATTCCCCTTGTGGCCAGTGTGGGGGAATGGTATAGGATAGTCATTCTCCTTGGAAGTCACTCTGAGAAGTGGTCAAGCATAATGGTCCGCTTCTCCGGGTAGTCATTCTTTCGAAGTTCACAATTGTGAGCAATTTTAAACAATGGTCCGATATAGGAGGTTGGTGCAGGTGAGCATTCATTCCCTAGGGAAGACTCATTCTCTCCAGTTTTCACTATGAATCATGCTGGAAGAATGGTCTAGTTAGGTTGAATGGTCAAAGTTTAACAATCAGGTATAGTCATTCCCTAGGGAAGAATCATTCTCTAGGTTGCACTGTGAATTGTGCTGGAAGAATGGCCGAGTTAGGTTGAATGGTATAGGTTTAGAAATTAGGGACAATTATTCTTCTATGCTTGGGAAGAATAGTCCATACAACTCATGGTTGATGTTTAAATTTCCGAGGGTAGATCCTATTCCAGATCTTTGGACAGTGGTTGTATGCTACTATGGTGGATGTGTTACACTAGTAGTGACCATGTGTCACTGGTTTGTAGCCGTGTGCTAATAGGAGTGGTTGTGTACCACTGAGTAGTAGTTGTGTGATACTATGGATAGACACAATTGTGTTTTCTATTGAATGGCATTGTAGAAGTTGTATGCTACTATTTGATTTCCACGGAGACTACCACTAGTGTTGGAGATGATTTCCAACTAGATGGATAGTTAATTTGCTGGTGGACAGACATTGTCCAGGAAGAGAATGGTCTTGGAAGAACGAATTGATGGTGGAAAACCATTCTCCCTATGGAGAATGGTCCAGGTTGAGATATTGTTGACGTATCATGGACTGGTAGTTTCCTAAGGCATAGATTGTGGCCTGATTAGTAAAATGGTTCAAGACCGATATTTTTCCCGAGGCACAATTATTGGCCTGATCGGGTTGAATATTCTACCTCCTAAGGACATGACGTCTCGATTAGGGTGGTTGATATGGCACTGATATTTTCTAAGGAATATGGGTAGAGATTGATCTCTATGGTACACATGACCCGATTAGAAAATACCCTGAGACTGGAATTTTTGTAGGAATGGTCTCTATATCCCATAAGGTGGATTTCAACATCTAGGAGGACTAAAATTATTCTAGGAAGTAGGTCTATATTAGAATAATGATCCTTGTAGCCCATTGTGGGGCTTTCAACATCTAATGGAACAACTATTCTTCTAGGAAATATGTCCAGATTAGAAGAATGGTTCTTATATCACTCTGTTGAGTGAGTGACTTATTCAACATCATGCTTGATTACTCAAATGGAGTATGGCCCCAAGAGATGATGCATTTGATGTTATCAGACGATACTAATAGTGGTGATGTTGCTCGTAAGTTGATATACATGATCATGAGATAGCTTGTGTGGATATGATGATGCTATCGATTGAATGGTCTATTTTTTCTCAAGACCATTGCCTTTAATACCTCCCTAGCTAGGAGGGAGTGTTTATATTACAGTAGTTGTGGGAGGTATTAACCTCTACGTCTGACCTTTGACGAGTCTAGAATATTTAGGGAAGCAAGAGAAACCCTACAAGGTTAGGAAATAACCTTAGAAGACAAGTCGACTCAAGATAATAATATATATTAAATTATTATCCCCCAGAAGTAGAAGTAGGCCCAGTTAGGTCACTTGGAGGACTATAAATAAGAGGGATCTAGAGCTCATTTTTCACACTCACTCTCACAACTACATAAGGAAAAATGGTGCATATGACCGGAGGAGAGCTGCAACTGCTACAATGGTGACTTGGTATTTGGTTATGGTTGGACTTTCTTCTTGGTTATGGTTTGGAATTTCTTCTTGGTACACTATATTTGGAGAGAGGTACACTACCTTGGTTGGATATTGGTTCTAGGGTTTGCTTCAAGAATTATTTTGTCTATCAAGGTTAAGGTGCTCGGGGGTGGCATTTGTTCCTATGGTTGGGTGACAATATTGATATATTTTTTATGGTGAAACGAGCACACCTTTTATTCTAGCATAACCATCCTTGACTTAATTTTTCCCATGCTTATTAAGCATCACCATGCCTTTGGGAAATATAAAATTCCTTTATCCCACATGTTAAATTTTTTTTAATAGATATGCTCTGAGAAAGGCATGGGGGCAATTAATTTCCACACAGTGCTAGGTTTATCACTTATGGAAAGGGATGGGAATATGTTGATTTCTTTGTTGGGGGTGAGAAAATTTTCCTCCATGATGACCAACTAAATATTGGTCATCGAGAGGACCATTATTTTGTATATATAACATCCCATGGCCTTCCAATGAGATATGTGCATGGAAGTCATAGGACTATGATTTTTCCTTTGTGCATTTCTAGAATGTGTAGGTTTTAACCTTGTACAATATTTACTGCAAACAAATTTTCAGTAAAAGAACATAAAAGATACAATGGAAAATGAAACATTACATAGAGATTTTTCCCCTGGAAACCCAAACTAGGAAGCTAAAAAACCACCCAACAATGGACACGAAAATCAACACAACATGAAAAACAAGGAAAAAATGTGACACGTTTCTTGAGGCAATTTTTTTTCTCGAGGGCGCTTCCCCTGAACCCCCGCGCTCGGAGATTTACCCCCCTGCACCCCCCAAGGGGGGGTTTCTAGGCCCCCCCTCAAACCCCCCTGCGCACCTGACCCTACTACTCGTCAAAAGAATATAACACATACCCAACATTCTCCCACTTGTTGTTTTCTTTGCATAGAGGAGGTTACAGGGTTACATAGTCAACAATCCAGGGTAGTAATGCCCATGGATCCTCTACACCAATATAACTTCTCAGTGCTCACAGATTTTGTTAATGAATCTACAACATTCTTCAAAGTGTCCACCTTCATCAACAATACTTTCTTTTCTTAAACCATGTCTCTCACAAAGTGATATTGAATATCAATATGCTTTGTCTTTGAATGATAAGCTAGGTTCTTCGCTAGAAAAATTGCACTTTGACTGTCACAATCTATCCTTACATCTTGTTGTACCAACCCAATACTTGAACACAATATTTATAACCATATTTATTCCTTACTTGCATGAGTGGATGCTATGTATTCAACTTCTGTAGTTGAAAGTGCCACTACAACCTGTCTTTTTCTCATCCAACTTATTGCTCCTCCAAATAGGTTAAACACATACCCACTTGTATATCTCCTATGATCTAGATCTCTAGCCCAGTCTACATCTATAAATCCATGTATATCCAACACTCTCTCCAATCCCATTCTTCCTTGGTAGCACAATCGATAGCTAGCGGTGCCACACAAATACCTGAAAACCATTTTTACTGTTGTCCAATGCTCCTTCCCTGGTTTTGACATATACTTGCTCAAAAATCCCATTGCATGTGCAATGTCTAGTCTAGTACAGACCATTTCATACATAAAACTACCAAATTCACTTGCATATGGAACACGATACATGTCCTCCTCCTCTTCATGTGTCTTGGGACACTGATCCATAGATAAATATACACCAACATGAATAGGAACCTTGACTGGCTTACATTCCTGCATATTAAACCTTTGCAATATTGTCTCGACATGTTTTCTCTAATTTAACTAGAGTTTCCTCTTTTTCCAATCTCTTTTAATTTCGATGCCCAAAATGAAATTTGAAGCACTGAGATACTTCATGTCAAATTTAGAGGACAACTGAGTTTTCATATCCTGGATAATCTCCTTGTTGTTTCCTATCAACAACATGTCATCCACATACAAGACCAAATAAATCAAATGATCAACAATTAATTTGAAATACACAGAATGATCCTCTTTGCTTCTTCTGAAGCCAAGTCCCAACATATAAGTATCAAAATTTTGATACCACATCCTTGGTGATTGTTTTAAACCATATAGGGACTTTTTCAGCTTGCATGCCAACTCCTTCTTTCCCTTCACAACAAAACCTTCTGGCTTCTTCACATAGATTTCTTCTTCTAGATCCTCATGTAGGAATGCTGTCTTCACATCCATATGTTCTAATTCAAAATCAAATGCAACAACAAAAGATAAAAAAAATATTATAGAAGTTAACTTGGAAACAAGAGAAAAAGTCTCACCAAAATCAATTCCCTCAACCTGGGAATAACCCTTTGCTACTAACCGAGCTTTGTATTTCTCCACTTTTCCTTCTGCATTCAACTTTTTTTTAAATATCCATTTGATGCCAATGAGATTTCTTCCAGTTGACAACTCCACTAGATCACAAGACTCATTCTTATCCAAGGATGCCATTTCTTTGTCCATGGCCTTTTTCTAGATATTTCCATCCTCTGAATCCACTACCTCTCTGAGAGTTCTAGGATCATCATCAATAATAGACAAAGAAAAATTTGAACGAAAATCAGATGGAGTATACCTTTCTGGTAGCCTTCTTTCTCAAATTGATCTCCTCAATACTGAAGTATGAGGATCTTCTTCTTCTGATTCCTGTTCTTCTGTAGAGTCTGATTCATCATCCTTTAAATCAAAATCTATTTTCTCTCATTCTTCCTTATTTGGTAGGACTTCCTGTTTAACAACATCCTTCATTTCTCAAAATACCACATCTAGGCTATACACTACCTTCTTAGTTTCTAGGTTCCAAAGCTTATAACCTTTGAGACCATCTTTATATCCAATAAAGATACACTTTTCAACCATCTTATCTAGTTTACTCCTGTTTTCGTTTGGAACATGAAAATATGCATCACAACCAAAGACCTTGAGATGCGTGAGAGAAGGTTTCTTACCAGTCCATACCTCTTGTGGAGTCTTGTCATCCAATGATGATGAGGGTGATATGTTGACCAGGTAACATGCAATACCCACTGCCCCTGCCCAGAATTCTTTCCCTAACCTGACACCACTAAGCATGCATCTTGATTTCTCCATCAACGTCATGTTCATCTTTTCTGTAACTCCATTCTACTGAGGTGTATATGGAGTAGTATTCTGCCTTCCTATATCGCACTTCTTACATAATTATTCAAATTCATCCTCGCAGAACTCTCTGCCATTATCTATCCTAAACACCTTAATTCTTTTCTCTGTTTGATTCTCAACAAGAGACTTAAACTATTTAAACCTATCAAAGACTTCAGATTTCTTTTTGAGGAAATATATCCAAGTATTCCTCGAGAAGTCATCTATAAATGAGACATAGTACATAGATTTTCCCAATGATGGGACCAACACAGGTATAAAAACATCACTATGAACTAGCTGTAAAATTCCTTCTTCCCTTGTTGCCCCAGAGGGGAATCTTACCTGATTCTTCTTCCATATAGACAATGTTCATAGAAATCAAAATCTGGAGAGCAGTTAGACATACCTTCAACCATACCTTTACCGTGTAGTAGTCAAAGGCCCTTCTCTCCGATATGCCCCAGTATTTGATGCCACATCATAACCTTTTCTCCAGAGACTGTAGGAGTTATTTATTATTCAACTCCAATATCAGGAACAATGTAATTATTACACCCATCACTAATAGTGATTCCTTGAAGCTTGTACAGAGTTCCAAACCGAAATCCCTTCAACAACACCATTTCTCCTCGAACCATCCTGTAGGTTTCCTTTTCAAATATTGTTTTTACCCCTGCATCATCCATTTGTATTACAAAAATCAAATTTCTATCCAAACCTGGGATGTGCAGAACACCAAGAAGTGTTCTAATCCTTCCATCTATGAGCCTCAACTTGAATTTTCCTCATCCTATGATTCTGGTTGTCGAATCATCACCTATGAACCTCCATCATACCTTTCATATTCACAGAACCACTCCCTTTGGGGAGTCATATGAAAGGATTCACCCGAGTCAACCAACCATGCCTCATTATCTGCATGTGTGATTGAAGAATCCAAGTACACATCCCCTCCTTCTTCATTGGAGGTATTTTCTTATGTAGAAGGAGATGCTTTAGATCCCTTCTTTTTCTCAACTTTGGATCTACACTACTTCTTGTAGTGCCCTTTTTTTCCACAACTCCAACATACCTTTACAAACTTTCCAGGAGATTTAGATCTACCCTTAAACTTAGATCTCCCACTTGAGAAATTAGATCTATGTCTTTCCTGGGAGTGTCCTCTTGCAAATAATGCATCTGTTCTCTGTCCTTCCATTTTCTTCCATCTCATCTCCTCCGAAAAAAAGGATGATACCACTTCATCAAAATTCAAGGTAGTTGTATTACTACCTATGGCCACAACCAGACCATCCCATGAGTCTGGTAAAGAACATAGTAAACTGATACACTTATCTTCATCTGAAATTTTAATCTCAATAGATACTAACTGACTTACCACAGTATTGAAAGCATTCAAATTCTCTTCCACCAGGTCTCCATCTCTCATCCTCATATTATACAACTTCTTTCTCAGGAACAATTTATTTACTAGGGACTTAGACTGATACAACTTCCCTAACTTATCCCATAAATCCTTGGCTGCATCTTCCTCTGACACATTCAGTAATACTGAATCTGTGAGACACAGTCGAATTGTGCTCTTCGCCTTCTGATCCAAATTTTTCCAGTCATCTGCTGAAGTTCCTGTAGGTGTAGTACCTGGATCTACCATGATCCACTGATCTCTGTCCACCAATAGATCTTCCATATTGAGCTTCCACAACTCAAAAATTTTCCCATTAAACTTCTTGATCTCCATTTTCGAATTGCTTGACATTTATTTTCACCTGAAAAATCAATACCATAGATCTCCCACTGTAACAAGGCTTATCACAGTTCTGAGCCAAACCCTTGATCAAAAAGGTGTCCACCTGAAGCCAACAAAGCTATGATACCAAATGTAGATTTTAACCTTGTACAATATTTACTGCAAATAGATTTTCAGTAAAAGAACATAAACGATATAATGGAAAATACAAGCATTACACAAAGATTTTTCCCCTGGAAACCCAAACTGGGAAAACCAACATATTCTATATTCATTCATAGTGATACATTGTTTCCAATACAATATACATATAGGAGCCAACGACATCCAAAACCCTAACCCAATGACTTGGATTAATCAACAACCCTAATTCCTTAACTGAAAATAGAAAACCATCAACAAAAACCATGTGCCTAAAAACCACCCAACAATGGACACGAAAATTGAGGAAACATGAAAAATGAGGCAAAAATGCAACACGTTTCCCAAGGAAAAAAATGAAACACTACTACTCGTGCAAAGAATATAAAACATACCCAACAGAATGAAGAGCTTTGTTTCGACCATTAAAATAACAATATGTATGCAAATTTTCTATGTGATAAGGTAATTTTAATTTTGAAATGAAGGTGGGGCCCATGTGCACATGGACTCAACTAGTTGGGCTAGATCATTAGATTATATGGCTCAAGGAATTTCCAACAAGCCCTCATTTTCTTAAGATGGAGGCTCGTAAATGAATATAGGGATATTGGAATACTAATACTCAACCACTATAAGAGCCCCTTCTAATTAAACATGGGCACTTAGATTGGGTGTGAATTTTTTTATTCCACATGCACTAGGTGGAAGAAATATTCACATTTTATAAGATTAAGTACTTTTCCATTACGTTTTCCTTGAGTCATATACTTTATGCACTTTCCTCCAACAATGTGTTAGTTTTTTTCCATGTGATCAAATCCTATATTGCAACCTTAATGCTAGTCACCATTGGCCATGCCATGTGATCACACTCTTGTGTTAAGTCACCATGTGGTAGTGCCACCTCATCACCTATCGTCATTTTTCACTTTTCGCCTAACTAGCTTTCACATGTGAAGTACCTATGTGCCACTTTCTAACTATGTCAAACCCATTAGACCCGGGAAATAGTCTTAAGCTAAGTTTGTAGAAGGTGGGGAAAGGGTATGTGGAGTTGGGATAAGTATGGATTTACCTTTCCCTTCACCCTCCACCCTAGGGGAAGGTCAAATTATGGAGGTGGAAGGGAATTTTGTGTGGAGGAAGGAGTGCAAAGAAATGTGGGGTGGAGTGTGAGGGGTAGAGGTAACACAAGGATACGAAATGGAGAATACCCCCATCCTTTTCCCTCCACCCTCTACCTTATACCCTCTTATACAAAAAAAAGTGAAGTGAGTTATGGTGGGGGGTATGAGAATATGGAGAGGGAAGGTAAGGAGTATGAATGTAGAGGTAAGTTGGGGTGGAAATAAGAATGAGGTCAAGAGTGAAGGATGCCTTCGCCCTTCACCTCATGATAAAATTATTTCTGTAGGGAGAAGAAAGAGTATGGAGGAAGGTGGTAGTATAATGGGGTATAGGTAATATATGGATGGTGAGGTGAGAATAATCCCACCCTTTTCCCTAAGGGAGAATTGAAGAAAAACAAGGTAGGGTGTAAGATATGTGGATTATAAAGGCTAGAAAGTGAGTTAAGTGAATGGGGTGGAGGTAATTTGTGGAAAAGGAAATTAAGGAAGGGTGAAGGATGGAATACCTCCATCCCAAGGGAATAATTAAGTAATGATGTGTGAAGGAAGGTGAAGGGGAATGTATGGAAGATCATGTGAAGGTAGGAGGATAGAGCATGGACTGGACATAATGTATGTCTTGATATTTGGAAAGTACCTCTGCACTACACCCCAAGAAATATGAGGTGAATAAAATAATGTATATAGGGAGTGGGAAGGAAACACAAGATCCAAATCAAAGAATTAGGGGTGGAGGATGGGCTCCCTGCAACCCTTACATTGACAATTTTTTCTTAGAAAATACATGTAGACTTTAAAGGGTCTTCCATGGGATTATTATGATGGACTTCAGTCCAGAATTTAATGGGCTTGCTTCTTTCCATATTTTGGAATATATAAGGATTTTAGGTGGCCATATTTTGGATTTTGCCAAAATTTTGTGCATCAAGAAAAGGGTGTACTTTGAGATACAACATAGACTCGACTTGGAGGAATTACCTCTCCATGAGATAAATGAGTCTGTTGGACACACATATAAAGATAAAGCGTGTAGTTCATTTTATTAATGGATATGATACACATATACACACATCTAGATGAACTTTGGATTCTCATCCAAGGTCTATTGGACTCTTGATGTCAGTTACATTATCTTGAATATTTACATTACGTGAAGTTCATAACCCCAAGGATTACATTTCCAACATTGCCCCCTTTAAGTTGGTATGTGAGTCCAAGGTGAGACATGATATCTGTAAATGGGCAGCTAAAATATGGAAGTGTGTAAATACTGATGGATGAATGTGGTCTCTGAATCTAGTGGTTTTGGTATGACCAAAAACCAAATGATGATGGTGGTTTAAGGAAGACCACAAACCAATCTAGTGGTTTAAGGATGACCACAAACTCTAGAACCATGGTCCAGGCTCAATGTTTCCCAGAACATTTCCTAATTTAGCTAGAATCTAGTAGGTGATATCTAATTGGAAGTCCTCTCAAATGTTGGTTTAAAGGTGACCATAAACTGTGATGTAGAAGAAGATGGAAGTATTCTACCAAGTGGAGGTTTAAGGAAAACCACAAACTGATGTCTAACTAAAGTTGCAAGTCTTCTACTAATTGGTGGTTTTAGGAAAACCACAAACCAATCATGCTCGCTTGTCATTGCTCGACTGATAAGACTTTGAAACTTGACGCCTGACTATCAATCACTAATGTTGTTCCCCCCTGTCAGGGACAAGGTGAGAAGGTGCAAATCCTTTCATTGCAAGATACATCAATACTCGAGAGTGAATTCGTCGATATGATTGACATATCTTCTTGACTATTGACGACCATCACCAAGAAGGAATCCACTCATAGTGTTTCTTTACTCTTGTAGATGTCTTGAATTTGAAACACTTATTTGAAGGATGATTGTGTTGTCCACAAAGCTCACAAGAATGAATATCGAAGCACTTATCTTCAACATGGACAACTCGTTGACAATGTTGGCATATCAAAATATTCTCTTGAACTGGAGCAGGTGAATGTGTACTTTCTTGAAGAAATCCAACACTCTAAAATTGGATTGGTTTGTTGTAATCCAGATTATGAAAGGTGACATCCTTTTCATATCTGATACCCATTCTATGCTTGTTCTTCTTGATTTCTTTCCAGGGTCCGAGGATCCGCTTGGAAAGAGGAAGATGATCTGTACTTGAATCTGGAGTAGGCTCACTGAGTGGTTCTTGTGTTGACTATTGGTATAAATAGGAATCATCATCTTATTTATCTTTTAAAAGAGAGTTCTGAACAAGAACAAGTTCATAATGTTGTCGCAGATTCTGTCGCTCAAGTGCATCATGGAGAAGATAAGTTTGAGATTCTAGCAGTGCTTCTTTGGCTTGTGAAACATGTAAGCATGTTACGATAGACTGCAAAGTGGTTTTGTCAATGGTGACTATATTATTCACATAAGAGAGGATTAGAGTGTTCAATAACTCTAGTAATTCCTTGTATCTAGCCATTTTAAATACAAAGCTAGATGCCAGGGTTTCTTGCAACTCCACCCTGACTTTACAATGAAAAATAAAGAATGAAAACAACAAATGTAGGGTGTCAGATTCTTCCGAAAATGCACCCAATTACAAAAATATACAAGTAAGATTACAAAAGGAACTATTTGCAGGTATGCCACTATTTTGGGGAATGATTGAGCCTCCTCTTGTTCTACAAAGAACCTCCAACTTCCAAAAGTTGAGCATCGGAATGAACTAAATATTTTCCCCAAAGTAATGAATGGAAAATTCCTTACTATAACATGATTATGATCCGGATTATTAATCATGATTTGGTAACTTGAAGAGTCTCCAACACATGAAACTGCATGATTGCAAAAAATTGGAGAGGATGCCAAATTCGTTAGGGAGTTTAAGAAGCCTTAAATATATTGATTCGTCCAGTTGCTATAATTTTCTGACTTTGGTTGGACGGTTGAGTCAGTTGACAAAGTTGGAAGTGGTTGGATGTGTGAAATGGAACAGTCCTTTAAAAATTTTAGAGGACAAAGAGAAACAATGCGAACATTGAAATCAAACTCTTCCATTCACAAGTACATGCCTTGGCTCCAATACTTAAAAAAAATACACTCACATACGTGAAATTGAGTCATTGTTATAATTTGATAAGTGTGCAAGGGATTTGTGGCCTTGCAATGATTCAAAATTTAGATATTCAAATTTGTAACGAACTACAACAGCTGCCTAGTGTTAAAACATTGGTGTCCTTGGAAGACTTGTCCACAACTAATTGTCCGAAGTTGAAGACCATATGGGATTTGGTGCAACTAACAAATCTCACATATCTAGATGTTGATGGGCCTTGAGCTAGAATATTTGGAAGGAGTTGAATATTGTGTATCGTTAGGGTTACTTTATGCTCATAGCTGTCCCAAATTGCAATGGAAGTAATCAATCAAGAAGACAAAAAATAGAGGAGGATTTGACTATTGTGGAATGAATGAGAAAAATATCTCTTGGTTTGACATCTCATGGAATTCTAGGAGCTGTGCTCTCATGAGGTCATGATATAGGTATGAGGTCGACGTGAGATGAGACACCACTTGGCACAGGGGTAGACCCGGGGTTCAATGCTTCAACAACACACCAACAAAACCCTAACTATTGGCCCTTTCAACAACACCTGTGATGTAGATGAAGTCTCACTCGAGGTAGAGGTAGGGGGGTTGTAGGAATCAGGTGTCTGCAACCTAGATGAGACACAGATCTGTGATTACAACACTTAACCGAGAATTTAGCCAATACCATGAATTAGTTCATAAATCCATTCACATTGCAGATTAAACCTTAGATATAGAACAACACAGTAGAAACCAGGATCAAGTACTTTTCATCACTTAGCACATAGTATTGGATCAGATCTAGCATTCATTTATCATCAATATAGCACTAAGCATCCATATATCTATCTAACATACATAAAATATCAATACACTAACAGATAAACAAGATAAACAACATCAACAACATCGCACAAAGCTCATAAACACAGGATATACGTGGTTCACCCCAGTGTGGGGATATGTCCACTAACTCTTCTTCTTATTTATTAGTCTCCTTCAATATTATTACAGGAACAAAGCCACAGAGATAAATTCTCACTAGACAGGTGCTCTGTGCACAACACACTAGATCCACCTTCCTCAAAATCAGGTCAAGGCATAGAGCCTTACACAACATGTTTTCACAAATCCACTTACAATCACTTGCACTTAGCTAGGGATTTACAGATACTTGCACGAATCCAACCAGATATAATTCATACAACATAATGTGCACATAGCCAACACACACCCCCTTCTTACAATCACTTATCTACTTATTTATACATTACAAAAAGGCCTAAAAATGGGTAAACCCATGGGCTGGCATCCCATACCCTTTACATCAACCCTAAAATCCCCAAAATCCCATAAAACAAGTGAGATCCTGCAATCTCCGCTTTGCCTGGGCACTCCATCTTTGACCAGCTTGTCAAAGTCCCCAAAATGGTCAAACATGAACAAAGTTTCCTTAAAACTTGGTTGAGGGCCAACAGGCCCCCAACACTCACCTATGACTCGTCCCAAGTCACTCTGATATGGGTAACATTGCTTCAAAGGCCTCGATCTTAGCTCGAGCTACCTCAACTTGCTACTTCGCTAGAGCCTCCTACTCAGTGAAATCTTGAATTACTTGCTTGGTGACAGGCCCTTCCAGGTGTTGTTCCATTGTCGTAACTACTTGTTCCAGATGTGAGCCTCACCCCTCGATCTCTTTAAAAAGCATACAGGCTTCATCCTGCACTAGCTGGAGTCTTTGTGTAACCTCCATAACCTTGCTCTGGATGGAAGTAACCTGCTGCTAGACTGTGTGCTACTCCTTTGACCTCTTCATATCTCAACTGCAGTCAGTAGTTTCATCTGTGCTTGTACGGTGGATTCCTGCTGCTTCGCCTCCTGGAGATGTGTTTCCAATCTCCTCAGCTCCGGATATTTTGCAAGGCGTTCGTAGATCTGTGCACTGTGATAACTCAATTTCTTATATTCTGCGGCCAATGCCCTGATTTGTTCTACTACGCTCTTGGTAGCTTCTTCCCTCTGATCCCACAATTCTTGCGGAGTGCTCGACACTGCTTGAAGTTCTAACTTTGCTACTCTTGCTTGAAGCTGCTGAATGGCTTGAGCGAGCTTCCCCACTTGCATCTCTGTTGAATCCGATTCCTCCTATACCAAGGCTAACATAGAGCGAAGTGATCTAGTTACTGCCTCTTTGACCCCAATATTCTCTACGATAAGTTGGTCTTTTTCTTCTTGTATCTTTGCATTTTCTGCTCAAACTTCGCCTAGATTTCACTTTTCTCCTTTTGCACAAATCAAAGTTTCTTTAGGACCTCCTCATTTTCTTTCTTTAAGTCCTCTATGGCCTACTCCTTTTCCTCTTGGGCCCGACGAAGTCAAACCTTTGTCACATCTGCTAACCTTCGCAACTGGGTGGGCTCATCCCCCAATTCTAGATTTTCTGTCGAGGATGGCGCATAAGGCACTATGCGGCTCAAATGGATAGCTTGCTGGATGTCTTTGAGATCTTTCTCTATTTCGTTGTACATCGACTCCTGATTTGCTCCATGTTTCTGCAAGATGTCTTCTGAAGTGTCTTCTACAACTGTGATGATGAGATCAATGTCATCCATTGTGAGCACGTTCTTCGACTAAGGCTCATTGGCGCGAGCCTTCTTCCTTGCTGAAGGTTTCTCCAGGGAAACCTTCCTCTTCTGCGATGCTTCGACTGTGGTGAGGGGATCCTTCAACAGTGTCACTTTGCCTTTGTCCTGCTTGTTTCCTTCTTCCCCTCCTTCCTCTTGGTTCACTTCATCTCCTCCTCCTCATGCAGGTGAGTCAGACATATTTTCCTTCGATGCATTGTCCTTATCATCACTTTATATGTCTTGGACTTCTTCCCTTTTCTTATTTTTCTTTGCACTGCTCTGTCCATCATGTTCAACCTAGGTGACTAATGGGATTCCGATGATATCGGGGTCAGAGAGTTCTGCATCCTCCACTGGTATAAGGAATTATGCTGGCCATTCCTTAGTGATATCTTCCATGTCTTACTCAATCAACTTATAGTGAGACTGAAACTCCTCCTTACTTTCATCCCCGCACATGGTGATGTAGATGAAGTGTCGGTCTATGCAAAACTTTGCTAGTGGCCTATATCAATGGAGTGTATTCGGTGTCATTCGGGGAAATGATTCAATGGTACGCTTCAACTATAGGTAATAAGTATGGAAGAAAACATTTGACTGCCACTACCTCACCATATCGTTCATATACCACAAGGTAGCGAACCTCGTGGCCAATGGTTTTGATGGCTCAACTTCTGGGAAGATTGATCCTTCCAACATTTGCCAAGCGACAAATGTGATTAAGATCAATATCCAACTGAAATGAAATTTGTATCCTTGGTCCTACGCTTCACGATAGTCCTTCTCCAACTCGTTGATGAGGTAACTTACCCAGTTCATCTGCATTCCTTTGACACACTTCCCTGCGAGGTAGACTACGAACCCTGTGACTTGTGTCAGATGGTTCTTTCGGATGAGCTTTCCAACGATTAGTTGGAAAGCAAGGCGCACTGTGCCATCCTAGATGGAGGCTACCTTGTAGCCTTTCTTTCCCTTCTCTACATTGTTGTAGGCTTCCTTTATTCACTGTGCCAGGGAGAGATATGACATCTTCCCTGGGTAGAACTAGTGAGGGTCTGGTCCCTGCATTCTTAGTCCAATGATCAGGTGGATCAACATCAGATCCACAGTGATGCACCTATCTAACCAAAGATACCCTCCATGGTAGCACAACATGAGGAGTTTAACGCAAGCATTAACCTCCTGATGTCAGCCGAAGTGGGAGATATTCATTACGTTAAAGATCATGGAGCGTGCAAGCTCCTTAATCCATGACCGGGGAACTATATTGGGATTCTTCCAAGTCATCTTCATCAGGTACCTATGCAGTGAGATCATCGCATAGTTCTTTCGGTCTCTGAGATTGAATTCACTGATCTTGAGAGATGGGATCAATCCCAAATGGGGTCCAACTGCACGTATCCCCTTTGAGAGGTAAGAAATGATGAGCATGTAGTCAAAGTCACGCGGGACACTGTCACGACTAACTGCACTAGCCAATGACAGGGTGTAGTCAGGCAAGACCGACGGGATTTGCTTCGCGTTAGCCAGATCGTCGCGGTGTTTTCTTCTTTTCTCAGTCTCAGTTCGGCTAGATCGACGTCCAGTCGAGGAGGATGCTTGAAATCTTCCCTTCGACGATGCCTATATTCTTACAGAAATGACTTTCTCAGCCATGAGGTCGATCAAGATCTCCTCTACAGACTTCTCTAGTGCGCTATGATTGCCCAACATTCACACTTGTAATTAGGGAGATCGGGTAGGCGAACAAACATACCAGGTAATTGAATGGACGATGAGGTCTAGACATCACAACGCAGTATGTGTTCAATTCTTTGTTAGCTCAGATATCTCAGTTTGAAAAAAGTGGTCCCGGTGTGACATTCGATGGATTAAATAAGCAATGTCGTAACATATTCCTTCAACGGGTTGAAATGCCTTAATAAATACGAATCCATTTGTTATGGAGTGGTCTCAATGGTCCAATGGCGATCCTTCCTATAATAACTACATTTCTAGCCATTCTAGAGCATCGTTCTAATGGCCGGGATGCCTCCAATGGTCATATATCTTTGTCATGGAGAAGTCCCATTCTGCACGGTTATGCTATTCCGATGAGGTTCAAGTTCTACAAGCCTGCCTTCTGCGAAGTCTTTTCTAGGACTTCCTGTAGTTTTCCTAGTTTTTCTTTCTTCATACTGACCTTTTTGGCCTTCTTTCCTATGATTTCAGTCTCTGGATTCCTCTTTCCATTCTTATTCTTTTCTTCCCTTAGCATAGTAACTTTTCACTGCTGAGGGTCTTCTAAAGGTTTCAAGGGTAATACCTCTTCTTTTACTATTTCTGGGGTGAATGCACTTCTTTCCTGTATGGATAGGTTATTTAAACCTTCTTGTGTTCTGCCAGCTTCGATAGCTAGTTATCTGGCCCTCTGTTTCTTCAACTTAACCTCTTGTTCTTCTATTAGTCATGCTATTTTCCTAGCCATGAAGTATCTTAATTCTTTATTTTTTTGTTCTGTGGCTTCTTCCTCTGCTTTCCTTCGAATCCGATCTTTCTCAATCTAGGTCTTACCTAACAAAAGTGAAAAAGGAGTGCTGTTCTCAACAAACTTAATGACTTCAAATTCTTCTTCAGTTGATTTTCCATGGGCAATCATAGGTACATTAGTAACTCTTCCACATAGGATTATCATCTTTCCTTTAGGCAAGCCTATCCTTCCCATGAAGGTACTATAGCAGGCTTTCCCAAAATTTCCCAAGTCCTTTTTGGCATAATATTCACCTGTGTTTCCTCATCCAAGACATAGTCTATGTCGAAGTCTCCTATTCTTGCTTCTATGTACTGTTTCTCTTTAAATATCTCTGGTAAACCGATGTCTCTGTGATCATTCAATGTTTCTTTCAGCTGTAACAACATAGTCTCTGATTCTTTCTGGTTTTCTAACATATCCTTATTCCTTTGGCGTCCTTCATAGTTTTTTGGTCTCATATTCATCTTTTCAACTTTGTCAATCATTCAAGGGAAATCCTCAACTTTGTGACCGCTTTACAACAGAGACAAATAGGACCTGTACCAGGGCATTCCTTAGCAACATGTTCCAGTTTTCTGCAATTATAACACAATGTCAATCATCTCTTTACTTTAAACGATCCCCAACCTTTCCTGTATTGCGCACCGGGATCACAGTGATGGACCTGGAATCTTGAAAAATTCTTTCTAGGTTCCTGCATCCACTTATTAGTCCAAAAATTCTTTCTATGCATAGGAATAACATATCTTTCACTATTTCTATCAAATTTATTCATATCAATTATTTCTTCTATATGTGCCCTAGTTAAATTTATTCAAATCACTTTTAATTGTAGTACACTCATAACTTCACTTTATTATTTACCTTCTCAAATATCATAAACCACTTTGACTACTTTGACCTTTTGGGGCTTCTAGATGACATATGAGGGTCCTCCAACTTCGTAAGGCCATAACTCTCAAACCGTGAGGAGTTATGTGAAGTTCCACATACCAATGGAAATGGAATGACATGTAATATCAATATAGAATAGTCTTACCTACAAATATATCAAAAATCATACCATTATCCATCAAACAAACTTGGGTCCATTACCTAAACCTGGGTTCTCCAACTTCTCATGGCCATAAATCTCTAACCGTGAAGAGTTATGTGACGTTCCACACACCACCAGAAATGGAATGACATATAATATACATATATAATAGTATTACCTTAAAATATATTAAAACTCATATCATTATACATGAAACAACCTTGGGTCCATTACCCAAACCTTTGTTCTACTGAAATTCGCTACCAAACTTTCTTCAAGGGTTGACAACAATGACAACCAACCTTAATCAACAATACCCCCATTTGGCATTGATGGAAACATTCTGATACAAAACTGAAATCATTTTATGCAATACTGAAGTCATATCACTCATGCTCCCCATTGGAACCATGCCTCTATGTTATGGGACTTATCGGTAAATGCAGACATAAACAAATCTCCCTAGATCCACCTAGATTTAGAACAAAACAAGACATGACATGACGCTTTCCCTAAGCTCTAATCATTGAGTTTACTATCAAACGAAATATAGGTGACATACCATTTAAATATCACTTCCTCTTATCGTCATGTTCCTAGTTCCACTCTAGTGCTCCTGTGATATTAGATTTGCAAGAGAACACAAGCCAACCAAAGTGAAAGAAAAATAACATACTCAAAGAGAACCTATGTATGTGATCAAGGAATCATACAATAAAATGAGATGAGTTTTATGGGAAAGAAACATATCACTGTATTATAAATAATGAAAGTGGAGATTAAAACCAAAGCCTTGATGTTGCAAGGTCCCATTCCGATGACCCTTTTCTCCAACACACACTTGCTCCAAACTTGAATGAAGAAGATCCACAAGGACTTGATGAACTGAAATGAAGCTCTCAAGAATGATTCAATGCAGAGTTCTCCGCAAAATATTTATTCTATTTACTAATAATTTTATTTGAATCAACCTTATCCTTTTCCCTGAGAAATCCCTCTTTATATAGGGGAAAGAGAGATGGTTAAAGAGATTAGGATGATCCCACCAAATCAGAGAAGAGAGTAGGATCCCAACCATGCAGATGCCACCTAATATTCTAGAAGATCCCCTTGTATAACTTTCGTGAAGTTCGACCTTTTATTATCCCTTTTGGCATTGTTGCACCCCACATATAGAACAACCTGCAGAGACATCACAAACCACTTTTAGGGCAGCCTGCGACGACCAAGCATCATCGCACCCTGTTGATGATGTAGCCTGCGACGACCCTCCTTAATAAGGAATTTTGGAAGAGAAAGACAATCACCTTTCTCATGAAGATAGGATATTTTGGGAACATGAACCCATGCTTGTCAATGGATCATTTAGATGACCAAAATAATGTGTAAAGAAATTCCCCCCAAAGTATGAGGCTAGAACTCGTGACAACTGAAATACTATGTAAAATGTGTGTGTGTTGGAAGCAAGGAGCACATCAGTCAGGAAGCTGCAAAAAGTCTAGAATCAATATAATAATATACCATTGTTTGAGGTAGGAATTCCCATACCCAGATTGAAAAATGTAAAATGAGTCATGGACACTAAGTGTACATTATGGATCCATGTCATCGCGAATCAACATAGCCACCCAGAATGCACTGTGGATCTATGCCTTAAAGATTTCAAATTCGAACATAGCCACGATACATATAAAGTGGATCTATGTGTCAATACAAATCATGAAAACTCCATTGCAGCCTGGACTAGAATGGTATGATCCACGGTCTTCATCTCTGTCGTCCTTAAATACAAATATAACCATGCGATTACAGGTGTTGAAGTTGAACATGGTAGAAACCACTTGATTACCGGTCAATGATGAGAACCGTTAACAAGTGCAAGAGAAATCACCATTGATGTTAATGACTCCCAAGGTACCCCAGTGCAATCCAATGAGTGTGGATAAAGGAGTTGAAGTTGAAAAATTGAGGGAGTCTTTCAATCAGGGGTCAATGATGTGAACCCACTGTCGAAAGTGTAGAAGCCTACCATTGAGGCATGCAGGCTCTAAGGCACTAAATGATTTCTAAGTCCTGTTCCTAGATAATGAGCTGAAGTTGACATGAAAATACTCATCACAGGAGGGCCTTGATGTATCCCTAATAAATGACATGAAATAAGTAACAAATTTGAAATATATTAGAGCATGAAATGATTCAGAATTGACACAG
This sequence comes from Picea engelmannii, assembly GCA_009831015.1. Taxonomy (NCBI): domain Eukaryota; kingdom Viridiplantae; phylum Streptophyta; class Pinopsida; order Pinales; family Pinaceae; genus Picea; species Picea engelmannii. The sequence goes on along the minus strand of ML824681.1, from coordinate 69,256 downwards.
GGAAGGCCAACATGGTAGAAAATTTATAATTTCAGATGGATGACTCGATAAGAGGCTTATTAAGGATGGACTTCTCTTGAACATATGAACAACATGACAATGGTCTTGGCAGCATTGACTCAAGGAGGACCCAACATATGGACATGTGGATGGTCAAACGAGAGACACATGGATTTCCCAACCGAGATACAATGATGAAGGGGGGTGTCATGTTCAAGAGCGACTATTATTTCCACTAACACAGATACATAGACACATTTATTTCCCAAATTCCCCCCCACCATTTCTGGCGAGTACCTCTTTATTTTTACGCAAGCTTGAGGAGGATAACATATGCTTGTTGATGTAAGCTCATCCTTTGGATGAGTCCCTCAGAGTATGTTTAACGAACCCTAAGAAGGAGTGTTTCGGTCCCATATGGGTCTTTCGTTGTTTGTTTAATGAGTCCAAAGAGAGAAAACTTGGGGGTTTTCCTTGTTTAGAGAGTCTGAAAAACACTCAAAGAGGAATCCACAAGTTCCTTTTTCGTAAGTTAATTTGATGAGACCGAAAAAGTGATAATCTATCACCCATCAAATGTTTTCTTCAAATACTTTTACGAGTGTGAAAAGAACAAGGTCGCTCGGCAATCTTTTCTTTTTTATGGAGCGTGAAAAGAGCTTAAAGGACACTCCATGGGTTTCGTTTTTCATGTTACCTTGACGAGTACAAAAAGATGACAAAAATATACTCGGTTACCTTCTCATTGATTTACGAGCATGAGGAGGAACAAAGACTATGCTCGAAGTTTTTCCTGAAAAACTTTAAAAGGATTTGTACAAATGACAAATGTATAAAAGAAAACCCAAAAGATGTATCCTTGTTCAAATTCCACTCCTAGATTTCTCACCTTCGAAAAAATCAAACACTTGTAACACCATTAGAAGTCTAGGGTTTAGGTGAAATACATTAAAATAATATAAAAAATGAAATGGAAAAGTGAAAAGTAAATGAATATGAGTAAAAACCTTTTTTTACCATTTCATTGTTACTCCACCCAAACTTTGTTCAAAACCCACTTTTCCCTCAAACTTTCACTGTGGATTGAGGGAGATATGATGGACCATTTGACGAATGAGCTCCGCAGGACAGGTAATCTTCTCTTCCTTCAACTTTTCATGGATTTATTTTCACTTTTCATTGGTTAGAAATGGCATTTTAGGTTTCATTTTGTAGGGTACTTTCTCTCAGAGGTCGTCGCAGGTACCTTGTATCGTGCCCTGCGACGACCCAGGGTCATCGCAGGTGACCTTTAAGTTACAGTGCGATGACTCCACACTGTACGGTCTAGCTAGCCTGCGACGTGCGCAAAGTAAAAATGTTTTTAAGATGCTTCTACCAATAAAAGGTGTCCAGGAGAAAGATGAAGATGCTAATGCCTCTCTTATGTTCCATTTCAGTTTTTCTACAAAAAATATGTTGGAATGGAGAGAGAGGGAACATGAGGATGAATATTATTTCACCAGGAATGAACCAGGAAAGTAAATGCTCTCCGACAACATGGAATGCTAAAATTCTTCAAGATCCAGGGCATGAGGGACCAATTGAGATTGCTAGAATACGTGGTGCATATGTGGGACATAGATCAATAGGTATTCCATGTGGGGACTCACATCCTCGAGATAGATATAGAGGATATCTATTTTTTGACCGGGTTGTCTCGCCGAGGGGCCCGAGTTACACTGACTTGTAGCATAGGAGGTGGAAAGCCTATAAGCCATTATATCAATGCACATTGCGTGCCGGGTGCTGAGAGACATAGTGGCAAGGTCGCCATTTGAGATGTCCATGAATTACCTTTACGGACAATCCTATACACCATTGTGCGTATGGTGGGGAGTGAAACTCCTCATATGGACCTTCATAGATATTTAAAGTATGCACTTGAATGCATGGAGACCTGTGTTTTCAACTAGAGTGATGGGGTTCTTAGAAGCATGAAGAAACAATTGACCAAGTGTAGGAGGGGTGAACAAGAAACAATTCAGATACATATCGATTTTGGTGTCCTTCTTCTTGGAGAGGGTTCCAAACTTGCGCCTACAGGTAGAGTGGGGCATACTGACCCCACAAGATCCAAGAATGAAGAGGTGGTGTGACCTCATGGCTCGACATCTGACTGGGCCTATCATCATGTATAATGACATTTTCTTTGATTGGTTGAGGCCCCATATGCTTATGGTAGATGAATACGCATATGCCAACTTGGATTTCCGAGGTGACCTAGACTTAGTTCTTCCTAAAGGTTCTTAATGGGAGAACTTAGGTAAGAATCACATTTTGTTTTTATAATGTTTTTGTAATTTTTTAAATATGAGATGTTTTTTTTTTATGTATTTAATCCAATGACTAATCAAAAAATCTCTTTGATGTTGTAGACGTGGGACCTCATCGACCTCTAGGTTCATCTCCCATTCAGAGGCGAGGGGAGAGAGTCGAGGTAGCAGGATTAACTGCAACTGACTATGAGGCTATAGAACATAACTTGGAGGTGATGACAATGGATGTCCTAGATGCCTCCATCGATGAGATCCCGAGGCACTATTAGCACCATACAGTAGGCGTATCTACATCCATTAGTTTACTACTCCGTAGAGTAGCACGGGCAGTCACGTGTTACCACGAGCAACATCCTTGATGCTATATTTGTATATGAAGCCGTGTGCTTCACATTTTTGACATTTTGGTCTTCGGACAAAGACACTTTTTGTAAAATTTTTTTATCGTTATATATATATATATATATATATATATATATATATATATGAGGCTTCTACTGGCTTACTTGTTTGTATATACAAAAAGTGATTGGATTTTATAAATTTCTCAAATGTCTGTCTAACACATAATTAGCCAATGCATCTATTAATGTATTTAGACATCTAGGAATGTGTTGATATTCAATGTAATCAAAATAACGTTTCAAGAGGTGAATTCGTAATATACCCTTAATAATGTAGGACTTCAGATGTAATAGACTTTACTCAACTGTAAAACTACTAACTGTGAATTAAGGCATACAACAAGATGACGGATTCCAAGAGACACAATGTCGGTCAATAATTCGATGGCTGCACTGTATTCCATGATATTGTTAGTTGCACGACCCAGGAAAACATCATGAAGACTAATCAATTCATCTGTAGGTGTCTAGATTTCCCAAGAAATAGACACTAAGTTATGAGTACTGTGACTAGCTCCATCAACGAAGCCAATGTAGGGTAGTGAAGACATCGACATCTGGAAACCAAACACAACACAAGGTAAGCAGCTGAAGGTTGAAACCAAACAACAAAAAAGCATGCAAGAGTATGATACACTAAAAGTACAAGCACTCATGCAAAAATAACTTAAGCATAATACTTCTTTAAGTAAAGCCCATTTCGGGGCTCACTCAAAGGGATTCCATCATAATCGAATAGCTCATAAGATCCCTTCTCCAATACACGTTTGACAATGTAAGGACCCTGCCACATGGCCTAAAATTTACCGCCCCCTAGAAAATCACGATCCTATTTGTAAAGGAGAACAAGATCAATTTCAGAAAAAACACGTGGCTTGAAATGCTTGTCATATTGATATTTAACATGCTTCTTCTGAGTTTCAATAACTAGGGTGATATCACGACGGGTTTTGTCTAACTACATTAAATATAAAAGACACTGTTCTTTAGCAGAGGTATTGGGGAGAAGGTCAACGACCAGTTTCAAAGACAATATTTCAAATTCAATCGACAAGATAGCCTCAATACCATAAACTAGATGGAACAGTGTAAATCTCGTTGTAGTCTTGATAGATTTCTGATAGGCTGACAATGCAGAGAACAACATCGTGTGTGAGGTTGTCTTATGAATTCCTATCATCCGACGAAGCATAGTAATGATAAATTTTTTGATTGCTTCAACTTGGCTGTTAGCTTGTGGGTAATAGGGCGTTGAGTTTTCATGGAAAAGACCCAAATTTTCAGTAAGTTCGGACATCATGAAGTTCTAAAAATGACTACTATGATCAATAACGATAGCTTGAGGGATACCAAATCAAGTAATGATATGATTGAAAATGAACAATGCTGCATTTTTCCCGGTGTTATCAAATGTAGGCATCGCCTCGGCCCATTTAGTGAAATAATCCACAACTACAATGATGTATCCATGCCCCCCAGCCGAGTGAGGGTTACATGTCATGAATTCAATTCCCCATTTGGTGAATGGACCAATGGAAACTGCAATATGTAAAGGAGCAGGATGAGATATTATCCTTGTGTTATAAGTATGGCAAGCGTGGCATTTCTGAACAACGGTGATGCAATCCTTAAATAAAGAAGGCTAGAAATAACCTGCTCATAAGATCTTTTGGGCAGTGGCATATCCAGACATATGAACACCACATTCTCCAGAGTGACAGTCATTCAAGGCCTTATTGGCTTCATTGTAAGTGAGACATCGTCGAAAAATCGAGTCAATGCCGCGACGATAAAGGGTATCACCGAGGATGATGTATTGTCGAGCTTGATAGTGTATGCAATGACTATCTGTACTAGAGAGATCAAGCCAAAAAGTTTGAGTCTGGAGATATACAATGATATATCCATACCATATGTCATTATAACTGATCAGAAAAAGGGATTCATCAGGTAAAGAATCCTTTGCCACATTTCCTGTCTCAGTGGAGGGAAGGTCACATATTAGTTCGACGAAAACCAAAGAGTTATTGGACTTAGTGTGTTCAAACTCTAACTCAAACTCCTGGAGAATTACTATCCATTTGGAGTGCTTTGCCTTGAGCAATTTTCGCATAAGGATATGCTGCATGGGGTTGCAATCGGAAATAACGGTGGTTTTACGTAATAAGATATAATGATGAAAATGTTGGACAACTTGAATAGCTTCCAAGGCCACTTTCTCCACATGGAGGTATTTGGTCTTGGTAGTGGCGAGACTCTGAATCAAATAGTATATCACATGTTTGTCATGCGAATCATCCTCTTGGACTAAGACCATGGTGATGGGAGAGTCCGAAGCAACTAAGTAGAGGAAATAATCCTGGCTATAGTCAGGGGGAAAAAGTAAGGGTGTACGGGTTAAAGCAAGTTTCAAAGCTTCAAAGGCTTTGTTTGCAGTATCGTCCCATACAAAATCATAACCTTTCTTAAGTAGCCCAGTGAATCCTTTCATAATTTCAACGTAATTTGGGATGAAACGACGTAAATTTTTTTCCTTCCCTTGCAAACTTTGGAGCTAGTGTAAAGTGGAAGGAGGAGGTAGATTAAGGATAGACTCAACCTTCAAAGGGTCTACATGAATCCCATGTATCGACACAATAAAACCAATTAGTCAGCCAGATTCCACACAAAAGACACACTTGTGTGGGTTTAAGCGGATACGATAATAACGACAATGTACGAAAATGGCCCTCAAATGTGCTGGGTGGTCTTGGTGACACATGGAATGGAATGCGTCGATAGATCATCAAGATAAGGTTGCATGATGTGCTTTATATCATGGAAAGCATAATACATAGCATGCTGAAAAGTCGCGCCAATGTTCTTGAGACCAAAGGGTAATTTTCAGCAAGCAAAAGTCCCCCAAGGGAAAATAAAAGCGGTCTTGTTTTAGTTTGTGGGTAAGATATTAATTTGATTATATCTGGAGAAACCATCCATCAAAGAGAATATATCACTTCTGGCATAGTCTTCGACGATCTGGTCAATGAAGGGGGTTGGGTAATTTTTCTTAGGACAAGCCTTATTGATGTTCTTATAATCTACATAGACGCGGATGGTATCTTGTTTCTTATTCACCGGAACTAGATTGGATACCCAATCAGTCAAATCCACGGGATAGATAAAGCCTGCTTTAAGAAGTTTTTCAACTTCAAGCATGATAACAACAACTTTACGTGGGTGCACCAGTTGAAGTATTTTCGGAACGGGTTTAACATCTGGGTACGTTTTAATCTAATGTACAATGATATCAGGATTGATACCTAGCATCTCTTCGTAACTCCAAGTGAAAACATCGCAAAATTCTTGAAAAAGGGCTTTGTATTCATGAACCTCGTCGGGAGAACAAGAGGCTCCAATATGAATATTCTCCATGAATTTGGGTTTAATAGATATGTCAAGAGGAACGGTAGGTGAAATGTTGCTCAAGTTTCCTTCGTACAAAACATTGTGTGATGACTTAGGAACTGAGGAAATGACCACAACGGTTGACAAAGTCGAAATTCGTTGGCAACTCTCTAAGGTGTCACGTTCGAGGAAGAGAATGGATCGATGATGTCCATCATCCCAGGGGGTGTCTTCCATGGAAATGACTGACATGATCATCTCATCAGTAGGAAATATCACATGAAATGGATCAGGAGATGAATCACAGAAAGAAGGAGAGGAGGGTGTTGCTGATTGAATAGCTTGGTAAGTGGATTCGATTGGACTTAAAGGCATCTTGTCTCCATAATGAGAGTAATCACCAGGGTTAGGTACCACTGTTATAACCCTAAATTGCACCACACATGATTACCTGGCATCAGGCCAACTCATATCCCTTCTTTGCCAAAAATCTGCTGAACAACTCTTTGAAAATCCTCTTGTGTCAAGGCCCATGCACCCTAACCCATTACTGCACGCATGTACACGCTGGCTGACTCACAACAGCCCAAATGTACCTAACAAAGCATGAAAAAAGGAAATTTGCCAATGGGAAAAAAATCTATGGGTCAGTTAACTGAAACTCCCGGCCATGCATGGCCAAGGGTTCGTCCAAAACCCTAGCTCCTTCTAGCCTATAAAAGAAGGGGTAGGGGTATCATTTGGAGGAGGAAAAAATATAGCGAAGAAACTATGCCCATTTAAGTAATCCATTGTCCCAACCCTTTATCCTTTCCTCATGCCAAAGGAGATTTAACGCAAAGCAGTTGAAGGATAGAAGAAGAGGAGCCCAGGATAAGGTTCAAGGAGTGGTGGCCGGTCTCAGCTTTTGTAAGTTGATTCACTTTCAATAATAAAAAGAATAATTTTCCAGTCCCAATGCATGAATTGTTTATGATTTGATTTATTTATGCTTGATTTCTAACCCTTGAGTATAGAAGTAGCATGCATGCATAGTTGTTGTTTGTCTTGAGTGCAGGTCATCTGTGGAAGGAGCAACGCAAGCAAGTAGTCAAGCACAATGGAGGATCTACATCGAACGTCGGTAATAAGGTAGGTGGTCATTTTCCTTGCATTTACTGTGAAAAAGGGGTTTAAATCTTGGGTTGTAGGTAAAAAAGTAGTTTCTATTCGGTCAAAATTTGCATGCAAGTCTGACCCTAGTTTGCTAGTCTGTAGGGTGTTTTTCCCAACAACAGAATTGGCGACCATATTGGGGAGAATACTCTTCAGGGTTCCTGGATTTATTTAAGTTTTTTGGGTAGTTTAAAGATTAGGTTTTCTGTTTTTCTTTGCCTGTCTTTTTCTGTAAGGTCTGAGCTAGCAGGGAGTCTGATTTTCCATACCAGTTTTCCCTGACTTTTGCTTGACTGTAGTTTTCGGGACACATAGAGGTACACGCGGTTTGCAGAAGGCCTGCACGCATGTACCCAAGCCCTATCCTCTGACAGCCCGCATGTGAACGCTAGCTGTAGAGATAGAAGTAGCATGTAGGAGTTCAGAGAACCTTAGAGGTAGTCCTCCTCTTCCCTGTCAGAATTACACATTCTCAGGGGGTTTTCTGGAATCCTATCTGAGTCTTGCTGGTTCACAGTTCTATCTCAGATTGCCTTTTTTCGCCTTATTATTCCTTGCATTATTTATCTTTTTTGTTAGAAAGAGCATCCAAGCCTTCAATGGACCCTGGTTATCAATACCAGAGGCCTCTTTCTGGTCTGGACTGCCTGTTTTCATTTTTTTCCTTAGAATTTAGATATACACGCAGCCTGTACAAGGTTAGCCCGCATGTGCATGCTTCCTGTCTTTGTTCAGCACGCGTTGGCACGCGTGCTGTTTTAGTGACAATCACGTGCTTGGATAGGCTACTTTTTGTTCAGGGTGGGGCAGTCATCCCCTCCTTTGATAAGAAGTATTCCTCTCAGGTGTTTGAGTCTAGGTTTGAACAGTCAGTTGGTTAGGTCGTCTTACCCTTAGCCT